>JAUMHE010000043.1:16388860-16407577 GCA_032359235.1 Enteromius mattozi | reverse complement strand
TATCTAAAGCATACATATTCGTACCCTTCGAGGGGGTACCGCCCACTGACAGTTGTACCTTTATTTCTTAAAGTATGGGCAGAATAATGTTTAAAGTGGAACAGAATTTGTGAAAATGTGGCTACATAAGGCTAGCAAGACAAGTGATAACATAAGTCTATTTCTAGTAACAAACAGGGAATAAACAAAAAAGGTAAGATGGCTGAAATAGGTCACAGGAGAGATACAGTATAAATATCAACAGTGGCTCACTCCAACCAGAGATACAAATGATACATACTCAAACACTACAGTACCAGTTTGAGTTTAAAAATATGTATTTCATGTGATCTCTGTCTTAAAGGTTGGACTTCAGTCTCACTGAGGATGAGAACAACTGCATGCTTTTGGATTTACATGTTTACAGGTACTGACACACTCACTCACGCTGGCTCTTGTTCTCAGCACAAAACGATCAAGTGATGATTTAGCAGTATACTTTCTTTCTTTCTTTGAGTGAACTTCGAGTGTATTTGGAAGTCATTTAGTAACTTTTCTCAGTCTCGCATTGGTCTCTTCTGTGCTGTAGGCATATGGACACCTCACTGCTGGATGTGGATGTTCAGCCAACATATGTGAGAGTGACCGTCAAAGGAAAGGTAGACTATCCATCTCTCTCTCTCTTTCTATCTCTCTCTCTCTCATCTGATGAGTTTGACCTTTAAAGCTGATTACCCAGCAGTAAATCTACACTCTTTATTCTGCCTCATTTCCTCACGAATCTGCCGCAGACCAGCACCTAGTAACGGTTCTCGCCTCACCACACCACAGATGTTCATGCGTGTGTGTGACTGATCTCAGTATTGATGGATATGCGTTTATGACTGGTGATACTGTAGATCACTTTTACATTGGCAAGTGCTTGAAACCCCACATTAATAAAAGTGTGTGTGTGTGTGCGCAGGTGTTCCAGCTGGTTTTGCCTGCAGAAGTGAAACCTGACAGCAGCACAGCACAGAGATCCCAAACCACCGGCCACCTGCTCCTCATCCTGCCTCTGGTACAGCTCACTACACCTGAAACACACCTTTCAAACACACTACTGATGTCTTTGAACATATTTCATATACATGGGGTTTATTCCCACATTGACCATGATTAGTACTAAACCATACTCAAAAAAGGCTAAAATTTCAGCTAGCATTTGACAAATAAAATCACAGATATTATGCTAAATGTGAAAGAAATGGTGGGCATTTACAACACTTAAAATATATATTTTTTATACATTTATGTACACTGCTGTTCAAACGTTTAAGGTTGGCAAGATGTTTAATCATTTTTAAATTATCTTGTTCTCACCACAGCTGCATCTGAGCAAAAATACAGTAATATATTTATATTGTGAAATATGATTATAATTTTAAATGGTTTCTTATTAAATATAGTTTATATTTTCATTTAATAATGCTTAAAAAACACTGTGTTTATGTATGTAAATTACCTACCTGAAGTGCAGTGAAACTGGAATGGGAACCTTACAAACTAAGTATGCTGGCTAATTGCTTTCTGAAAGTCTAGTAGAATTTTTTCAAGGATAACATTTTGTACACAAATCTAGACTGTGTAAAACCTGCCCTTAAAACCTGTTCTGATATATTTGTGTTTTTGTAGGCACATGGAGAGATTAAACCAAAGAACCCCACTGCCAAGCCGACTAGTGTTACCAAAAACACAAAGAAAGAGACCAGGTAATTTAGTTTAGCTACCTGCTGATGTGAAAGTGCATACATGCACATTTGTTCATGTCTTAACATTGTTATTATGATCCTTCTGATACATTCTTTGGTGGCCTTGGTCAGGGGTCTGTGTTAGTTTTAAATCCTGTTTCAAAATAAAAAAAAGGAGAAAATCTGGCATTCAAAACAATGACATGAGGGTGAGTAAGATGGTGACAGTACTTTAATTTCTGTTTGAACTATCCATTCAAGATGACAAAAATCGAAGTTGTGTCCTTGAGCAAAACACTCAACTCAGCAGGTCATTTCAGGGACGCTGAGCTTCTTATTAGGAAGTGGCTTTGGAGCTAAGTTTGCTAAAAGACTAAATTCACACACATACAAGCTTATCTGCTTTATCATTGATCTCTCTTTATATACCTCTTTCCCTTTCTCTGGTTTTCTCTCTGCAGTTTACCGCGGGAGGTCACTTTCACACTGAACAAGATCCCTTGTGTGTGTGCAAGCACCTCTAATGGGTCTTAATGCATGTTTGCATTAACCCGTGTGACTGTGGAATTACTTTGTTGATTCTAAGATTTTATTCCGTTGTGTGACCGTTTGTCTGTGTGTGTCCTTCAGTCGGTTTATCGGCATAGTAAGTGAACACTGGGGTATAACATTAAAGACCTAATAAAAATGCAAATAAGATGCAAATAAACCAGTTACTGTCATTCCGTTCACAAACACACACTCTTCTGCCCTGACTCCATCCTGATGGATGACATCATCTGAACCTGATTACTCCTGACCTCCTGACACGCTGGGAGGTCAGACGCTCTTGCTCTTATACACACACACACACACGCACTCTTATGTTATTATTTACCGAGACCCTCAGGTCACACACACACACACAATATCGCACCTGCATTTGTGTACCTGCCCCTGAGGAAATCAGTGCACTTTCTGTAAATCATCTGTGTGTGTGATAATGTACCCGCTGAGGCACTGATTGGCTTGGAAAGTACAGTATAATCGCACACTATCAGTAATTCAGAGTCCAATCAGGTTTCAGCCACCACACTAATTAAATTTTTAGCGATTCGTTCTTAAAGCATGAGAGAGGCAGAAGCGGAGATAAAAAAGAGTGACTCCGTACTATAAATAATATGCTGTGTATTATTAGTGTTATTGTGTAGTCAAAGAGTTCACCAGAAATCAGTAGATTCCCATCCTAGCACAAAGACTAAATAAAACCCTACTTTCGGTTTGAGTCTACAGGATGTCAGGGCTGATTTATCTGCTATCAAGATAGGTGGGGCTGGCCAACAAACTGGGAATTGTGTTTTTGTGTAAGATGTAGAAAGTTACAGCACCCGCAGCACTGTTCTGTTGAGGCCTGCGGTACAACATGATGATTGTGGAGAGCAGTAGTGGATTAATGGACATTTATCAGCTTACCTCACTGCTTAGTGCTTGTCAAGCAATGACTAAACATGGTTTCCATTTGCACTGAGGATCCATAATGAGCCATTAAATGAATTAATTAGGGACTTTAAGCAAACAGCTGCTGATGTAACGACAATGGCACCCTGCAAAAAAAAGTTATATTGCATGTATGAGATTAACTTCTACTGTGATGATGTACTATAACGGTCTACAAGAGAATAGCTCGTTTAGGTTTTTTGGAAATTAATCACAGTTAATTATCATTTAAAAGGGATAGATCACCCAAAAATGAAAATTCTGTCATTAATTATTCACCCTCATGTCGTTCCAAACCTGTAAGATCTTTGTTTACCTTTGGAAAACAATGAAGATATTTTTGATGAAATCCAAGAGTTTTTTGATCCTATGAACGTTTAGATAATAATCATTAGTTAGATAATAATAATTTAAAGTCATCCTGCCACAGAATATAAACTTTTAGGGTGATGCAAGATTCATGTTGAGGTCCTGATCATATTGTCTTTGTGTCTATATTTTGTGATAATGACCAACTGACTTTTTTCATTTACTCACCCTCATGTCATTTCAAACCTGTATGACGTTCTTCATAGAAAAAGATATTTTAAATAAAAACAAAGTTCAGGGGGCAGGCAGCAAACAATCAGCAATCGAAAAACAGTCCAAGGTAATTCACAGGAGTCAACAGAATAATACAAATGCTCAGAAATGATAGCCACAGCAAATCAAGACTTCGCGACTACTGCACGGGGAGGGGCGGCTTTTATAGTGGTGGGAATAAAGAACACTTGGGCCGGTGATTGGTCCTAGGCACGGGGCTTATGGGAAACGAGGGTGCCCTCCGGTGGCCTTCGGAGAGAGCCACAGAGGCACGATCCGGGACAATTATGATGACTCTTGAGTTAAAATTTATTTTAAAAAAACGTTGTCTTTATAATAAGGTACACAAATGAATCATGCAGAGTAAGAACCAAGACATTTATTCAGAAAGTAAATAAAGTCAAATGTGTCGTGCGTCTTTGTGGTAAATGTGATTTGGCAAAGAGCAGGTGGGAGAAGCCGACTTTGATTTTGCGGAGATTGTGCTGACTGAACAGTTAGACAAGAGTTATAGACTAATAAATTCCTAAAACGCAACAAAACAGCAATCTCAGTCAGATCTGTCTCTTTGCAGGCAAGCGCCAGGGCATGAATTATTGGAGGTGGATCCCGGTCTGGCTGGGAGTCTGGCCAACATTGTTCCCAAAGGAAAGGAGTCTTCCCACAAGCCCCTGCAGCTCTCGCAACCTCCCCAGCGCTGTGGCGTCGAGGAGAGGCCTGTGTCAAAAGACTTCGTGGACGATCCAGAAGTGCCTCCACTTATGTGAGCGAGACACAGAAAGAGAGAATATGCTATGATATGACACAGCAAGAGAGAATAAGCATAATCACACTCTGCTGAGCTCGTGGAAGTGTGTGTGTGATGAAATAATGTGAGATATATTTAGTTCTCTTCATTAGACGTATAGTTAAGCAGATGAGTAAATGTCAATCTCATTACAGCTTGCTGAATATTTCACTGCTACACATCTTTCATTTTCAGTGTGTTCTGTTTCTGTCACACACACACACTTAGATACTCATTTATTGACTTACAGTCATGTCTGTCTGATTTAAAGAGGAGGTGTCTCTAATGCCGTGTCTACTCTGGATGTGGGCATCAGGTCGGGACAAAACTAAATTGCTCTCATTATAATCAATGAAGCTGTCCTCAATGCTCATTCCTGTTTTTTTTTTCAGCATTTGTTTCTACAAGTAGTCATAGTAATTAAATTACTTTGTCTCTCTAAAACCTTCTTTGTTCATACAGTGGGTTATTTAATACAGATTGTTAAAAAGCAGCTTCACAGTGATATTAAGATACAAAAAATCACTGTTCAAGTTAATGTTACGACCTGCTTGTTTAAGGTTGTATCAGAGAACAAAGTCTAATCGAAAACAACCTATTTTATTGAATGAAACTTTTACTGCAACAATTAATAGTAATAATAAATGTACGTCTAGGGATGAAAAAGAAAATAATAAAATTAAAATAGTTTTTATTCAAGATCTGTGTTTATCCTTAAGTTGGCTAATAGTCCAAGATATCTAGGCTTAGGGTCAGATGTACTGTTGTGCTGTTTTCCCTGTCTTTCTCTTTTCCTTTTCTGTATTGGAGGAATGTGTGGATGTGTGTTGGACATGTCTGTGAAGGTAAATGCTGTTTTGTGTGTGTGTTCGTGCAGAAGAGGTCAGATGTGTACATAACTGCCAACGGATGAGCTCATTTCTCTGCAGTATTTCTATTTTCAGGAAAGCAAGAAGATATACTCACCCTATAGTTCACACTCCTTATACAGCTCTCTCTCACACACACAACAAAGGTCAAACACATCACAGTACAAGCACATTCTTTACAGCTCACACTCAGGGTCAGCAGGTACACTGATTTCCTCAGAGTTTGAGTGTTATTCTTCAGTATTGTGTCAGTGTCTTTTCCCATGCTGTTTTATGTGTGTACAAGTGAATTATCGGTGTGTGCATATGGGCTGTGCAGGTTTCATTTCCACCTTTATTAAAAACTCCTGTCAGCAGATGAGTAATTTACATTGGTGCTGACATTTAAACACCCCTGTGCTGTGCTGGACTAAATCTTATGAAAGTCGTTTTAGAGACGCTTTAGAGAATTGTGTAAACACATTACACATGAAAGAGCACCATTTAGTGATGATTTTAATTAATGACTTTCAGGCTAACCAGATTGTAAAAACACAGTGGGGCAAAAAGGTATCGTTCAGGAACCAGTATCGAACTCAAGGTATCGGTATCGTTTTTTTGAACGATACCCAGCCCTAGTTGTAACAATGTTATGATTTGAGATGATCAGAAGAGCATCTTGTGTTTCAATGGAAGCAAGAATATCTCACAAGAACAAAAATATGATTATTTATCGACTTTGAAATAAGTCATAAGTATACTAAAAGGTCTAGTAAAAACATTTATGCTACAAAAGCTTTACATTTTGTAATAAATGCTGTTCTTTTGAACTTTCTATTAACTGCAAAATCCTGAAAAAAATTATAATTTCCAAACATATAAGAAGCAGTGTTTTCAGTGTTGATAATAATGAGAAATGTTTCTTGAGCATCAATTCAGCATATTAAAATTATTTTTGGAGGATCATGTGATACCAAAGACTGGAGAATGATGCTGAAATTTCTGCTGTTATTAGGGGAATAAATTAGATTTTAAAATATATTCATATAGAAAACTGTAATAATTTTTCACTATATTTTTGTTTTTGCTCTATATTTTTGTTCAAATAAATACAACCTTATGTTGTGTCAGTCACGTTTACACACTGCCTCCGAAACTTTCATCTGTCAAAACAATAATTTGGATTAGGTTAAATTGTCTGCATTTTCACATCTGTAGCATGCATTTTGGTAGAAAAAGGATTACGGATATGAAAAAACGGAAAAACACACAAACAAATTGGGACTCAGTGTGCAAGGACCTTAATTCCAGCCTTTTAAAGGGTAGTATATTTCTTATCATAAAATTTCTGTTTTAATTATTTTAACATTTTAACTACATCTTGAATCCCATGTGTACTGTATTTCTGAATCCCGAGCTTGTCAGACAATTTCTTAACCAAAACATGTGAAAAGCATTATGAAAATATAGTGAATATTGAAATATACTGTAAGCGTACTTCACTTCATGTGCTTTTCCCTTTAGGAACCACACACCAAAAGTTAACTCTTCTCCAGATGTGTGTGTTCACATTAGACTTATTGTCCTAATGTATTTGAATGTCAGGTTTTTGAAACTGTTGCAGATGAATAAAACATGATGATTTAACGCAGCAGCTGGACATAGACTGAATTATTCAACCCCTGTCACCCTGACAAAGATGCTCTCTTTTCTTTCTCTCCCCACTCCCTCTTCAACTCCCCTGGCTCCGCTGTTCCTCCAATCTCTGACAAGGAGAAGATGCTGTCTGCTCTGACTTTCCAAGAGCCTAACTCCACAGTCAGGTCATTTTTGATGTTACTTCACTTTTATTGATCGGTTTGTCTTTTTCATCCTCGCTTTGCTCGTTCTCTCTCTCTTTCTCTTTATGTTGCCGTAGGATCCTGCCATCCCGAGGGAAGTGTATGTTAGATGGTGGTGGCACAGGCTCTCTAAACTGAACTATGGCCGCTCTCTGCCATTCTGAGGCTAACGGCATCTCTCCTAGCTGCTTGATGTCATAAGCACTTAAATTTATGGCTTATGAATCATAAAGATTTACAGCCGTAATCTTAGGCTGTGTTCATAGAAAGAGGAATTAAGTAGGCCTGCATCTAACTGATTTGTCCCCAAAGAGAATTGGGACTGGATTTGAAATGACATGGGTGACTGGATAAGCAGTAAGACAAAGAGATTCATGATTGTGTTTTGATTTACAGGTATGTTCCCATAATGCACTGTGGTTCTGGGGTCACCTTAGACTCGGGTGTCCCATAAAGCAGTGTATTTAAGCAGAGCTTTTCTGCAGTTTTTGAGTTTAACAATGTGAATTTACACCTTTGTGGACAGATGGGCTCATTTTAGAGCTCTGGTCTTTTGTGTGTGTGTGTGTGTGTGTTTCAGCGGCCATCTTGACTAGCCCTGTAAAAAGCATCTGAATTCAGCAGAGAGCGGCCAGATACTCCCACTGCGAGACTAAAAAAACACCAACAGTGAGGTACAAATCTCCCCCAAATAATGGAAAATCAAATTCACAAACATGCACACTTATGCTCACAAAGGAAAACAATCAACCTTAGTTAAGACGGCACATGTACTGTAAAAACCTGTGTGTGCTGAATATTCTCATTCGCTCTGATGTGTGAGATTTGAAACCTAAGAAACTTAATTCTCAGAGAGAGTGTAAATCTCATTAATGATAAATGAAATCCTGAGAACTGTTTCACTGTGGGATTCTCGGTTTCAGTTTCAGTTTAGAGTGCTTTATTGCAGTGTTTCCCAATCTTTTTGGTCTTTTGTACCTCCACATCGCTATCAGAAAGGCTCAAATGCCCCAACACCAAACTAGAAATGTTTTCCTGTATACATCATATTATGCTGATTATCTGAATATTCATTGATACTGTATATCAGTGAAATATCTTACTTTACTACATATCTCCACTTCACTATATATATATATATATATATATATATATATATATAACTCTGACATAATAGATAAACCTCTTTCATGCTATTGGTAACTCTAAGAATGCAGATTTGTAAAATACCCATATACAGTATATATATATATATAGAGAGAGAGAGAGAGAGAGAGAGAGAGCAATAGTTTGAATGGGATAAAAAGAGACAGAAGAGGCCACTCATTTTACCTCATACAATATGTTGGCAGGTAGTGAAGGCATACTGTCCTTAAATTGTATTTCTATATATTTTCCCTCTTTCCTTCTTTATGCGCACAATTACAAGGCATCTGCAGATTCCACTCTGTCAGTATGAGACAGACTGAGTAGAAATTAGAGAGGGTTTCTGGGACAGGAGATGTTGGGTGATAGGAGAAATTTACACAGCAAAGCAAAGAGAGAGAGAGATACATGCCACTGCAATCATCTGATGCTGAGTGTGTACTTATTCGCTGTTCCTGCACTGAGGGTTTGTATAGAGTTTTTAGTTTTTATCATTTCAAACTGACAACACACATTTTTGAAAGTAAAAAAGAGCAAGTCATATAATTGACATTCCCTGTGATTTAAGAACTGTTTCTTATTAGTATTTTACTATTAAGCTACTATTGATAAGCTTTGTATATTCATGTAATTTTGTCATTACTGTCTGTGCTTTTTGCAGATTGTCAGTATATTACAAAGTATTAAAACATAGTACTTCAGTTGGGTGGTATCAGTTAAAAAAAATGCAAATTTAAGTTAACTCCATATCCCTAGGTGCACTTGTGCATAGTTTTTCCAGGTATCTTTGCAGGTAGGTCTCTTGAAGCATCTTTGAGATGTTGTCATAGTTCTTCTGGATTTAGTCTGTCTCATTTTGTTCTGTTTCATCATGTGATTCCAGACAGACTGGATGATGATCAGATCAGATCTCTGTCTGGAGCACTGGGTGTTGTCAGACTCCTTGTGCAAACAAAATATCACTTGATTATTACAATGGCAAAATGTTTGTAAATGTAAACCCTGACACATTACAGCAATAGATAGAAATAACCGACCTAAAACCATTTTTAGCTGATGAAAATACTAGTGTTCTAACAATTTTGGCCACCACTGTATACCATAATGCTTGTTTGTTTGTGTTTTTCATATAAAAACTTCTAAAAAAGGTTCATAAAATGTAAAAAGCAACTCTTACATTTTCCGTCCATTTTCTAATTTTATGGACTTATGGACCGGCACAGAATCTCAACGGATGCAGCAGATCTTCAGGGTGTTGTTCACCTACTGTTTTATAAATAATGCATATCTGAACACCCATTTGACCTTTTGCTTCTTGCATAATATATAGCAGAGACTAATATATATTATCACTTATATAACACTCCTAAATTATGTCATCTTTTCATTTGTAGATCCTCCAAAACCTGAACTGGGTGTGTCATATATAACAGACATCCAGAACATGCAATGCACGTTCAGGACCAGGATTGAAAACCACTGCTCTAGAAACACAAGTGTTTGATGTGCACTTTGTGACTCAGTTTAGGTTAAGATTACCAGCAATCCACCTGGGAGGAATTCGGGTGTGCTTTATCTTCCGCCGTTTTATTCACGTGAAAGCATCTCCAGCAGCCTCTTGGTGGTTTTGGGTTGCGATGGCATGCACAATATTGCGTTGTCGAGGCGCAGAGATGCTATGTCAGTAGTGTATCACGTGCCCACAAGCTCTCTGTCTCGCGCCTGTGTCTGAAGCATCGTCTGAGCCTCCTCCCTCATCTCAACGAGCAACGGTAGCACGAGAACAATTCGAATCAGCAATCATGCGGTCGCGCGGAGAATACGGTAAGGCAGCTCCGTGTGTGTACAGCTGACAGCAGAACCGCCGTTATATTTATGCTTTCAGACATCGTGTGTGTTGCTCATCCCGGTCCAGGCTGCAGGCGCGATCCGGGGCGATGCAATTGTTGCACGGCGTTGTTGCGTATGAACCAGAAGCTCTTTGTCAGCGCTGTTGAGCCCATCGGCATATTTCCATTTAACAATTAGATATGGGAATCGTAATGAATTAAACGATTCAATTCGTTTCCTGATTTCGATTCGTTTGCTGTTCCATTATTGATTCTTTAAGTAGCCTATTTTCCCGGAAGGCACTAGTGAAATCTTTTGCATAATACCTTTCCTTCAGCGGTCTCAAATGATGAAATCCTTGTAGATTTTAACAGAAAATTATATAACAGTTTCTGAAAAAATGTAATGTATATAACACCGACTTTTTAATGACTTTTTGCAGACTTTTATGTCGTTGTATCGGCTACTATATGAAGCACTAAACAAAAATAAAAATGGTAACATCGGAAGCATTATTTATTTCTAAAACAAAATATCATCGATTTACATAAATCATATTTTACATAATCATATAGTATATTTTTGCCATATGCCTACAATGAGAAGGTTACATATAACACATGAACGGTTCTTGTTTAATCCCTAGTCGGACTTGCCAAAAGTAACGTTTTCAATAATTTTGAATAATTCAGATTTAAGTATTTCTTTGAATCTTTGAGAGTCGGTTCATAAGAGTCATTCGTTCAGGAATCGGATCACATTGGTCGCGCTTTATCCTTTAGATTAACTTGGAAGATCCGACTCGTGAATCGGAATACTCGTTTGTTTCTCGCTGTGTATACGGTCGTGGTGTTGCGTTGTTGAATGGTAGTGGATAAAACTCTGTTTGTATGCTGTTCCGTTCACATCGGGATGCACGTTCCGGCAACCGAACGTCATGTATGAGAGTGCGCGTGCTTTTGACTGGTTTGAATGGTTTTTTTTTTCAATCCACAGCCCATCCTCGCGCCTCCCTTCCTGCACGAGGTCCTTAAATGACCCACGACCACTAAGGAGCTCGGGCTTTCCCCGTCCGGATCATGGCATGCGCCCCATCTCGGACTTTCACACGCGCGGCGCTGAGGCTCGAGAGCAGTGAACATGGGAATCAGGTCCAGAAATGCCACTAACGGTGCTGAGGACTCGCGCGAGCGAAAGAAAGCGCTGGCCGCAGACCTGGAGCAGTGCGCGGGGCAGGAACGGGACGGCGCGCTGCTGCTCGTCGGCTCGGGCAGGGAATCGGACTTCAAACGGGGCTCACAGAACATCGGTCTTCTCGCTAAGACGCCCCTGGGCTACACACGTCCCGTGAAGAGGAATAATATCAGGAAGCGGCGTATTCAGAATCTCATCTACGACGCGCTCGAGAGACCACGAGGATGGGCGCTGCTCTACCACGCGTTTGTGTAAGTGAACCCAGATGCATTTTACACCCAGAAGCGCCCACACACAGAGGGAACGGCCCAGTTAATTATAAATTACAACAATTCAGTTCAATCCAATTTATTTGCACAGCCCCTTACATTGTTCCAGCGACAGCTTTATAGCGAATGCGGTCTCATAAAGCTTCCTAAGATTGTGAACCCTAAAAAGAGAGGAAATGAAATGGAAAAAGACATGTAAATCCTGTTTATGTTTACTGAATCTTGGCTGGAATTGTTGTAGACGAACAAGTAATCAAATACTCAAGATTAAAGGAGCAAATGTCAAAGTCTAAGAGACATTCGTTTGAAAAACACATTCTGATTGAACACTAATATGAATATTGAGGTTCTCTTTAATGTTTATGATGGTTGCAGCCACAGTTATGTATATTTACAGTAGTGTAGAGAATGATAGCTCATACCTTTTAATGAGCAGGGAAGCAGTTTTTCTGAGTTTTGTGCTTTTGAATCGAGCACTTTTGAGTGTATAATGTGTTCCAATTTCTGCTGGAGCTCTCCATGGTGCTGAAACAGAGCACGACCTCCAGCTGCTACCGCCAGAGCTGAGTGACCAGAAATCAAAGCACTTATAGCTGTCTAGAAGCCGATTGTGGTCGTATAACAGCGCCATACGCTCACTGTAGAGCCAGAGATACTGCCTGTGATCGTTGTGGCGCTGAGATAAGAACACTGTGTGCTACACTGAAGTAAAGAGGTCCAGACTTGACAAAGGGCCTCTGGTCTGTGGAGCTGTCCGTGGTCCTGATATCAGTACTGGTGAAGCGATTATAAAGCACAGACAACACACAAGTGACTCATATCTTCAAAAGACAACAATATATGTTAATGCTGTTTAAGTGGAAATTGTTCTTCTTTGTCAGAAATTAGAGTGCAGATGAAGCCCCAAGCTTGACACTAAACCTCTGTAGTCTACACACACACAAACACACATTATTCATGGCCCATTTTTTGTCCATCGCACTTAATGCCTCATGCAGGATGTGGATCATACAGTATCTGCAACTCAGCACAGCTTTTCCCCAGTGTGTGTGGTTTCTTAGACTGTATCAGGGCTTTTATCCAGGCCCTTTGTATCATGTGAGGTTAGTCCACACCATATTAATGTGAATAATTGATTAAAAAATCTCTGTGTGCTGAAAAGTGTTGTGGCATATGTGTGTGGTTTGTGTGTCTGGATGGGTTTATTTGGGAGCAATTTGCAGTTAATAATTCAGCTTGCCTCCACCCCACTATAGCAGTGTATTTAGAGGAAGGCTTAAATTAAGTTGTTAAACATAGGGTGGGACTTCCCTTTTTATTGTTGTTTAATTAATGCTTTTGTTAAGCCCAGCATTGCTAGTATAGTCTCTGTGGAGCAAAACAAAAACATCTGCAGTAATAATAAAAGAAAACAAAAATAGTACAAAATTTATTTAAAGATTACATATGGTGTGCAAAAAAAACATTTTTTTGGAAAAAAATATTTTATTTTTCCATGCGTAAAATGTGTAGTACAAGTATAAAAAAATAAATATAATATCATGTGTGTGGATATTTGACTCTTATTTCATTGCGTAGCATACATTTATAGTATGTAGTATACAGTATATATTGTCATATTCAAGTACATTAAAACATGATTCCTTTACATATGTACTATATAATATAATATATTAATAATAATGAAATATACTAATATATATAGATATATAAAGATGATTTACTTTTTATATACTAATAGATATTTTCAATAATTAATCATTTGATCATTTGATAGCTTTATTGCAGGATGGGTGAGCCAACTATTGGAACCTTCCTTCTTAATAATTGCCTCAGTTGTTCCCATAGTGATGGGGTGCTTCTGGACTATTGGTTGATATGAGAAAAACATATCAAACCAGCACACTTTTTATGTCTTTGTCTGGCATCTTTGAACTGAAAGTGGCAAGTTGCCAAATTGTCATAGTCAATGTGATGGGGAGTTGTATATTGAACACAGGAGAATAGAATAGGGTTTGTAAATGCCTTATCAATAGATCGATATAGTAATGGTGGGATGGCATCAGCAGGGTTGCTACAGAGCAGAGCTCAGTAAAAAAGAGGGTTTGGATTTCATATGTCCATTATACTTGCTCTTTAAAATTTGACAGGATGTGTCTGATTTTAAGCACTGAGTTCTCAATTTGCCTTTGGCTATCGATTAGTGACCACCAACGTACAACAGGGAATTGTAAAGCATATCTCAGAAAGCAGAAATTCCTTGATCTATATCTCACGAAAGAACATTCCGCTTTTCTTGAACACACTGAAGATTGGAGATTTATCTTGTACAAGATGTCAGCTTGACGCATAAGGCTGATTTACTCTGAAGATTAAAACGGTGATGTTAGTGTTGTGAAGAGTCGCTGGCTTAATTAAACTTTCCATGGGCTTCATTAAAGAGTTTTGGAAAGGTGTCAGGTCATGTGTGAATAATGGTTGAGGCAGAGTACATAAGTCAGAGCAATGATGATTGAAATGAAACCACGCTCTTATGTTACCTTGGATATATGAAGTCAAAACCTTCAGCCGGACTGAGTAGGTAAGGTCTGATCATAGCTTGTGGGTACCAGGGGCCAAGGCCACTGACTGCACTCTTGGCTACAAACTCTAAGTGTATTTGATACAGGCAGCTAAATCACACTAACACAGGGAGCTCACCATATACATAACGTGAGAATTTATGGAGGTTGAATATGACAAGCTTCAGCGTTTCCCAATGGGATGGTGGTAGCAGCTTAATTGTTAAAGATCTTCAGCTAGTAATCTGAAGGTTGATGTGGTGATTCATAAAGTGGAGAGCTACATCACAATTTCGCCCTTGAGCAAAGCACTTCACCCAGGGTTGCTCTGGGCGGGCGATTCCTGTCATAAATATATTGTTAAGTTGCTTTGGGTAAGAAAGTGTCAGCTGAATGACAAATAAAATAACATGCTGGATGGATTCAAGAGGTCCAATGAGGAGTGAGTTGCAGTGAACCAGTCTAGTAGCGGGTGACTGCCGCAATGCAACGATAACTGAAGGTCAGTTGGACATCTAGGATAGTGTCCAGTGTTTGTCCTCACCTGGAGGTGATGACTATGTGACCTTCAACCCGTAGAGAGAAAGAGGGCATGAGGGGGAGGTCGTGACTGGTTCAGAGAGGAGCTCGGTGTCTTTTCAGTTTCTCTGTTGATTAATGTTGATTCACAGCTTTCTACAGCAAACAGAACATCCAGTCCTATTCCACACGGAGGTGATCCCACCTAATCCATTCTCTCCATTGATCTATCCGTTATCCATAATTAGAACAAATGTATGTTTAAAAGAACAGTCTCCACATTACTATTAAAACAAACCCTGAAGTTGAAATGTGTCATTTCTGTTTTCAAGACAATCCATTAAATAAAATTCTTTCATTGGCACAATTTTACCCAGATACAAGATACAGATAAACTTTTATTATGTTTAGAATTGTTTTTTTTACCTCTTTACTTGGAAGCGTTTTTTTTAAGTTGCCAGCCATCATCAGCATTTTTGATTTTTCATGTCCCCCAGAATACCCAGAATATAATTGAATATGCAATATGTCAAAAGAAAGAACTGAGCCTCTGCTTTTAAACAAACATTGAAACAAAAACATTCTTTTTCTCATCACTTGGATGTGGGCAAAGCAACATTTTGAACAAAAAGCTGAAAAATTGTGTTTTTGTAAAAGACTATGCCTGAATCGGATTCACAACAATGATCAAAACACAGATGGAGTAGATCGAGTCCATCAGTATCACCAAAGCTTGCATGGTCCTACACCACTTTGTAGGTTGACATTTCATTTGGTAACATTAGACAATTTTGATTTATATACTGTTTAATTCTTGATCGGATTATTTTTTAGACTACATGCATCTGCTTACAGTATGAAATCACTTGCTTCTGTTGCTTTTTCACCAGGGATTCAATACTTTTTCAGAAGTGTGGAATAGCGTCTTTTACCATATAACAGTGAAAACATGGAAAGCCAGAATATTCCATCAGTGGTGGGAAATTTCTCATTAAACATGGAAAATTCTGTCAGTGGCAGGGATACTTTTTATCGAAGTGTAGCCAACTGCTTTGTAAGAATACTGTACAGAGAAACTTCTCAAGCTGCTTATAATTTACTACTACAGTTAAAGATGCATTATGTTTTTTTTGACTGTACTGAAGCATACAAATACTATAATATGTTTGCAGATATTTAGGAAACATGCTAAGTTCACATACTAGTTTCTCAAAAAAAACTATAGCCAGTTTTTCTGATTGTTTTTTGATTTTCCCTACTGCCAATTTACCCAATACGATTTTGACACCCTGGGTTGCCAGTTGGTAGAAAATACAGCATATTGCTGCCATGGAAGCCAGCAAATGAACTGAGCCAGAGATCACAGATTCAACCCAACCTAAAAAGCCTCACCATCGAACTAAAAAAACTCTGTGACAAGAACCATATTAAAATGCGAACAAATCAACTCATCAGCTTACAGTTTAAGGCTCGTCGCTTTCTATTGCTAATTGCGATCATTTCTGTTGCGTGTCCTCAATCTGGCAACCTCCATAAGTGTAGACTCTAAGGAGGCAGGAGAAACAGCTCTGTCCAGTATTTTTCAATTTGGCCTGCGGTACTCATTTCAACAGCTAATTGGGATTTCTATGCTATTCTAGCTGGTTCTGGCTTCAGATAATTAGCTCAATTCAAAGAAAAATGTGCAAATTAGTTTTCTTACATTCGCAACAGGTGAATTAATTTAGTTTCCTTTTGCCTAAGCAGCAGTTTTACAGTGGGATAAAACTGGAAACTCTTAACGGCAGTATCACCTCACACATTTGCAGAAGGTGCAAAGTCTCTTCCTCCCTAAACTGCACTATCCAGCATTCTGAGGCCACATGGTGATTCCTCACCTCTATTTGGCCTCCTCTGCAAGTGTGTGTGTATGTGTGCGAGTGTGTGTGACCTTCGCAGTCAGATAAAAGGTTAAAGGATTTGTTTCTCAAAGTGAGAGAAAATCCATTTATGTCATATATGTACAGCTCTAGGCCAGTGTACTCGGTCTCTTTCTTTAACACACACACTCACAATGTGGAGGTGTAAATATGTTTGTGTGTGCGCACGTGCTGTGTGTGTGTGCGCTCTCTGTGGTTCTGTAATTCACAGATCATTTTATCACGGCAGGTTGTTGTGTTACTGAGTGAGAATGGAAATGGCGTGCTGTCAGAGTGGGGAATCCCTCTGTGTGTGTGTGTGTGTGTGTTCAGATATGTGCCAACAAAATAACGTGTTCCTCTTTTTGCTTAGCAAACTTGTTTGTCAGGCTGAATTAAAGATGTTGGAGAAGGTGGTTAGCTCATGGGACATGGTGTTTATCTGGGCAGCTTGAGTTTAAATCTCACGTTTCTCACTCCTTACCTTCCTTCCTATGATTTAACATCACTTTCTCATCTCTGCCTATAAATAAAAGAGACAAGAAACCATGAGAAGATGTGCAT
Organism: Enteromius mattozi; assembly: GCA_032359235.1. Taxonomy (NCBI): domain Eukaryota; kingdom Metazoa; phylum Chordata; class Actinopteri; order Cypriniformes; family Cyprinidae; genus Enteromius; species Enteromius mattozi. The sequence goes on along the minus strand of JAUMHE010000043.1, from coordinate 16,390,353 downwards.
AACAGTAATTCTTTACAACAACCGAATAGACTCCAGGTGTAAGATAGAATTGTGGCTTTTACAAGTAATTTGGTTTGTAAGCAAACATTGCTTTCGTCTAGAGACAGATTTTCACTATAATATGTGAGTAGTGTAGAGTAAATGTTGCCTGAAGTGAGGTGCATTGTTTGTGCATTGCTCCACTCACATATTCCAGTCCTTATGTCATGTTATGTCTATAGTCTGTTCTCATTAGTGAGAAATTTCCCATAAAAGAGGTCAAGAATTAAATGGCCGTTTGCTGGTACAGTGTTTAGTCTAATGTGATAAGTGTATTATTAATATTTATTGCAAAATGGTAAAATGGATATTGTTTGTAGAACAGTACCCGCAGCTGGATTTCAATTGAAATACAAGTAAATTCAATTCAGTTTAAAGAAGTTTGTTTAATAATATATAATTTTTTTATTTGAATCACACGTTAAAGTGATAGTTCACCCAAAAAGAAAAAAAAATCATAATATATCTGATCACCCATAACATTCTATTACACATGTAACATTTGGAGGATTTTCAGAAACTATAGATTATCTTAATAAATATTTAAAATGTGAGAGAATTTTATATGCAATTTTGATATTTAATTTTTTTAATTAATTAATTAATAAATATATTTGTTTTAGTATATTAAACTGTAAACATAACATATTAATTTTATTAAACTTTTTTTTAAGTTTTATTAAACTAATGAAATTCTGCTTTTGTGTAGCTGTGTTTAATTTTCTTTGAATTGCATTTAGTAAATTTAGCATGCTATGGGGTGTGACCAATTCAATTAAATTCTAGATCACGTACATATTGGGAACAAATTCTTAAAGGGATAGTTCACCCAAAAAATCTCTCATCATTTACTCACCCTTCCAGACCTGAGTGTTCCTTTAAATCAGCCGTCTCAATAGGGCCTTTTGCACTAATTGTGAAACTACCCACTTTTTGCCGTGTTTTGACGTCATCCCTTCCATTCTTTCAGTTGCTAGACGTCCCAGTACTGTACTTTTAGTTCTGGAACTAAAGTGGTGGGAAAGGCCCTAATCTCAATTCATGGAAGGCCACAGCTCTGCAGAGTTTAGTTCCAACCAGCTCCAACCCATCTACTTGGAAGTTTCCAGTAATCCTGAAGAGCTTGATTAGCTGGATCAGGTGTGTTTGATCAGGGTTGGAGCTAAAATGTGCGGAGCTGTGGCCCTCTAGAAATTGAGTTTGAGACTAATGCTTTAAATGTTGACATTTGCTCAACATGTTAATGTTTAATTATTGTGGAAAGCAAACTCCTAAAGACACAGCAATATAGCAGAAGTAGAAGTAGGTACTCTCTGTACGAGTGAACATATCTGCTGAATACAGAATCCGTTTGAAGCATTCGAAGGGAAGCATAAAATGATCTACCACTGATTGATCTTGCTGAGTTTAATGAGGCCATGAGCGCCGGCTCTGCCATCCACACACACACACAC
>JAUMHE010000043.1:16366031-16380793 GCA_032359235.1 Enteromius mattozi | reverse complement strand
GTGAAAAACTTGTTGCATCTTTCCCAAAAAGACTCATGGCTGTATTAGATCAAAAGGGTGCTTCTACTAAATACTGACCATGTGATATTTCAGTTTTTTTTTTTTATAAATCTGCAAAAATGTCAACAATTCTGTGCTTTTCTGTCAATATGGGGTGCTGTGTGCATATTAATGAGGAAAAAAAATAACTTAAATGATTTTAGCAAATGGCTGCAATATAACAAAGATTTAAAAATTCAAGGGGGTCTGAATACTTTCCGTGCCCACTGTATATATATATATATATATATTGTGTGTGTGTGTGTGAAAGAGAGAGAAATATTATTATATTAATAATGTAAATTATATTATTTTTTAAACTATTTATATTAATGTTTAATATTGTAGTAAAATAATAATTAACTTTATTTTTTTTGTATTATTACTTTGCATTTTTGACATAAAACATTTTATATTTTAAATATTTATTTAATACATACTATTATATATTTGATATAAGATTTTTTTAGTATTTAACTGAATTGGTCTTAAAAATAAAAAAAAATTAAAATATCTTGTTGAGCCGTTAGATTTAGAAGGCTGTCACAGGTAGACATGTTCACATGCCCCAATTAAAAAAGCAACTGAAGTTGCACTGGTTTGGTTTGGAAAGGGTTACAAAGTCCATTTCTCGACGTCTGTCGAACCTCAGTGCAATCCATTACCTGCGAATAGAGTAGTGGTGAATATTCCCAGAAGTGGTTGACCGGACAAAAAAATTCTCCAAGAACACGGCAGCTCCTGATCCGGGAAGTCTCAAAAGATCCCAGAACAACAGCAGGCATCTCAAGCATGAGCTTAAGTTCAGTGTTCGGGAGTCAAAACGTCATTTGGAAATGAAAGTAAAGTTTTAGAGTGGCCTAGTTAAAGTTCTGAGTTGAATAGAGAGGAAGTGAAAAAACAGTTCACACTTGAAGACCTAGTTTGTCAGAGTTAAAAGAGAGTGGTTCAAAAAAGAATGAGTTCCTCAACAGAGACGAGCAAAGCTCTGAACAAACTTGAGGAGGTGTTTAGTTGCAGTTATTGTCATCCAAGGAGATATTAGGTTCAATATGGCATTTACTTTTTCACAGTGCTGATATGAGTGTATGTTCTCTATTTTCACTTGCATTTTTTTATTTCCTACCTGGTCTCATGACATGAATGCACCTGGGTGCACTTTTTAGCGAGACACGGAACACATACCAATAAGTACATATCACTGCAGTTTCCAAAAGAAATGAACACTAGAGGCAGTAAAACTCTAACACCTTTTATTTCTTTTCACACACATTTACAGAGTTTCAATTAATAAAGTGTAATTTTCGCACAATTACTTGAAGAATATCATTTATGACTTTGAAAACTGATGCTTTTGAATGTGAGCATCACACATATCAAGCTTCATATCTATAGGTTTTCGTAGGCGGTACGTTTGTTCGGTAGCTCACAGAGTACAGATTCTGAACCTTAATACATACCTATATCAACGTAATAAAATGTGCCAGGGAAGACATATTGAATCTGTGTTTTAGTGCCACTCAGTAGACATTTCTCTTTGAAACTGTGGTGAAACCTACAGTAAGACATGTAAAAACAGTGTTGCATAAAAACTGCACAGTTATATATTTTTATGAGACCAGGTTGATTATTTCTGTGCAACATTAAATTTTGTTTCAAAAACTACAATCATTAAGATGTCTTAAAATATCATATATACCTCAGGGCTATCTGATATAAGAGCTAAGACACATTTTCAGTTCAGTTTATTTAAATAATACTAATAACCCTGCAGCATGAGTATTTTAAAATAAAAACAAAATAAACCTGAAAACCCATTTTTGGAGAGTTTTGAATCTCTTGTCTGCACATGCTTGCTGCTTTGTGCTCTGGTCTCCGGTGAGAGCTGTAATCTGCTGTTCCCTGAAATCAGCAGAGAAATACTGTGCTTTTAACATCCACCTCACTAATAACCTCTAATGGGGCTACATGTCTCTCTCTCTCTCTCTCTCTCTCAGGCTCCTTCTCTTTTCCTCACAAGTACTACAGAATAATTCACTCTAGTATCCAGCATGTTCTGGGGCAGAACCGCGCGCTGTGTGTGTGCTTCATTATAAAGGTTGATGTGTCCTGTTATGACTCACCTCATATATCGATGCTCCCATTACAGCCAATATGCCCTCAACATCGATCTGACAAACAGTCAAGTTACACACACACATTCTCACAGATGCACACACACACATTACTCTCACAGCATTAACAAGACAAAACACAGGCATAGAGAAGCTTCCATGACAGAGTCTTTCTTTCGAAGACATCACAGTATTTTGGGTTTTAGACAATTTATGTTGCCTGCACTTCTGCTGTTCATTTAAACTTTGTTTAAGACCCAAAAAGTGACTGAAATGAGAAATACTGTAGAATTTTGGGCCCCTTTTGAACTTTTTAATGATGAAATGATCAGTATGTCAAGGTTACTTACGTTTTTACATTACTCTCTCATCAAAATAAGTTAAGCAATTTCAACTTAAGTTGATTTTCTAAGTGAGTTTAATGTAGTTTAAGTTGGAATGACTTGTACAACTAGTTGGTTATAGATTTCAAGCTGCAACCTAAGTTGAAATAGGTGGAAATTTGTTGCAATGTAGAAATGTTAGCATTTAAATCTACTAAATCTTTGTATTTAGTAAAAATATACCTTGTCTCTGCATGCCAATGGTCTTATTTAGTTTTTAGTTAAAACTGCACACTGCATAGTAGTTGCCTCCATTCAGTGGAGAATAAAATGGTCCCAGATTTTACTGTGTCCACTTATCAACTGAAATACTATTGATTGGTGTGGATTGCTCTCACCAACCTCTATATTCAACAAACATCTCTAACAATTCAGTAGTTCTTTGTAAACAGCACTGAAGGGGGTCATTTTACGAATAATCAAATTTTCCTTGATGTTGGATAAAAGAGTCTGATATACTGTGGAAACATACTGGAACTTTTAAAACTTCCTGTCGATTCAAAAAGAGCTTTTATTGAAACTAAGCTGCACAAATGACTCATTATAAACATATGCAACTTTATGACATCAGACAAATTCAGGCATCAATATGCGACTGTGAATGGTTACACATCAATGACAACTATAGTGTGATCAGACACTTGTTGTTGCTGGAATTTTTGTTTTGTTTGTTTGTGTTTGTATTGTTTATGTACAGTAACTTGTTTTTTGTTTTTTTTGCAAGGAAAAGTTTTAGTGTTTTTCCACAGTCTTGTTTTGCTTTGTTTCACTTTGCTTTACTTTACTTTGTTTTGTTTTGTGATTCTCTATGAAATTGTTTAATTAAAACCATGCTGCAAAAATGACTAAACTCACAGAGAATGTTAGACAAATGAATGCATCAGCACATGACTATCACGGTTACTAACGGTTACATTTCAGTGATGCCTATTGGGTGATCCTGTTGCTAGAATGCAGTCATCTGATTTGATTATGAAATAAGACACCACAATTATTTTTCAGGCTTTGACATTATAGACCTCACAAACATGTGATTATGTAATATTAGATGCATTGTTCACCTCACACCAAAAATTCCCTGTAAAGTTTTAATGGTCAAAGAGAACAGAAAAACAATAATTACACTAAAATAATGCATTTTATTTATTTACCTATTTGTGCATTGTTTTATTTTTGGTCTTTTTAATGATAATTAATAAAAAAGAATTAAAACATTTATATGTGCAGTTCGCTTGATCAGTTTGAAGACTAGATTAATTACATATAATCATATTTTTTCATAATCATCTCTACATTCTGGGTAGTAGAGTGGTTTTCTCTCTTAATAGCCCTTTTCATTAAGAACATTATCATAGAGCAACAGTTGAGAATGAGCGCCCTGAATGGCATTCTATCGTTCTATTGAGGGAAGCATTGCTCTTCAAGAAAACCCTGCACACTTTAGTCGACACACAGTTAGAGAGAGAGAGCATTATGACCATTACAGGTTATTAGTGTGCTGATGCTAAAAGCTTTCACTGGAGACCAGCTGCTGAGCATGTACCAGTGTGTATGGCTGTTTATATGTGTGTGTGATGAATATGTGTAACCATGGAAACAGCACAGATATAACCTACAAATGCGAAACCATAGAAACTGCCAACAGGTCAACTGACGAACAGAGTGAGGATGATAAGAGAAATATGTGAGTCTGCATGTGTGCTCTGCTGGATGCTACACAGTACTAGATTCCTAGACGTAACCAAACAACACTGCAGAAAACTGCTTAATCACACGTACACAAATCATTACACGCATTTATGGCTGCATTTCTGTGTTCAAGTATTTGGCACTGAATCCTTGCTGAAGGTTTATTTCACCTCAAAAAATAAATATTGTATGGCTCATGTAACCTTGTGCTTTATAGAGTATTCCAGTATTTCTAAAGCCAATGTTTCAGAAGTAGCACTACTATAATTATTACTACTATAATTATATAAATAACCCTAGGAGTGACAGATCTTTTCTTTCATATTGTGACGTACTTCCAAGCAGAAACAGATAAACCAAAAAATATGAATAAGAATATATGGAGGGACTTGCCTTGGTTTAATCCACTAGTCTGAATGTAAGTTACAGTCGATTGTAAGAAAGTGTTGGGCTACTAAACAGTTCTATACAGACGTCCTGTATACTATACTTTTCACTGGAAGCAAAAAAAAAAAAAGGTAAAAAATATGAGACATGCATAGGCAAATAATAAAATAAGCATTGATTTATTGCATAAAGAGGAATTTTTATTTCATGCCAACTTGGTTTTTGCTGAAAACGGTCTCCTTCACACTTAAGCTATTATGCTTCCCTTATCTTTTTTTTGTAGAATACAAATCTTTTTTAAAGACATGTGGCCAAATGATGACAAAAAGTATTTTTCTTTTCAGTAGCCATATTTTAATACCCAGGTAAGCGAGCACAGCATGTTTCTTTGTTTGGCTTGAAATTCAGGAAGGAAAATGAATGAGCTTCCTTTACAGTATACAGCTGCCCCAGGTTTCTGATTACCTGTTGTAAGAAATTAAGCTTATAAATCTTACCAGCTCAGCATCTGGTAATAGGGTTGTTGCGCAAGTGTGAAAGAAAAAATATATCCAACACATGCCTCTCTTTCCAAATTCAGTGCATATATTCAGCAGCCCCCTCTGCTGGTAAAATGATACCATGAGCGTTTTTATCTAAAGGTAGCAGGTCTTTCCAAGATAGAAAAAAAAGATTTTATCATGACTCAGCTGCGGTATCCATAGCAACTAAAAAAAGGAATCTTCATTCCAGTTTTTTTTCCCCACAGCTATGTTTTGTCTATCTGTCTATCTATCTATCTATCATCTCTCTCTCTTTGTCTATATATATATATCTGCTCACTCTTTGTTTTCTGAATCTCTAGGTTTCTGATTGTTTTGGGATGCCTGATTCTGTCCATTTTAACAACGTTCAAAGAGCATGAGAAAGATTCGGCTCACTGGCTGGTGATTCTGGTGAGTGTGTGCCTTCTGTTCATAGCCAGTGTAGTGTTTGTGGTTGAGAGGAATATGACTGAATGTTTCTCTCACCTGTAGGAGACATTCACAATCTTTATTTTTGGAGGCGAGTTTGCATTGAGGATATGGGCCGCTGGCTGCTGCTGTCGATATAAGGGCTGGAGAGGACGGCTCAAATTCGCCCGCAAACCGCTGTGTGTCCTGGGTGAGTTTAACTCACTGACCCAAACAAACACAGTCAAACTGAAGCATATGCATACAGTGTGCACAAACAATATGACATTCAAAAGCTTGGGAGTTTTTTGAAAGAAAGCAATTTCATTCAACAAAATTAACACATTAAATTGATCAAAAGTTTCAGTAAAGGCATTTATAATGGTACAAAAGGATTTCACAATTTTCATAAAAATATTAAGCAGCACAGCTGTTTTGATAATAAGAAATTATTAATTCAATTAGTTTTTTCAATTACAAAAAAAAAAATATTTTCTAAGTAACATCAATCAAACAGCAGTTGGGTTGTTTTGATTAAGTGATAACTTAAAAAAATACAGGTAATTTACAACATATACGTTTATTGAAAGTATTTTTTTTTTTACATATTAAAAGTTTGTTTTATAGCAAAAGTGAAAGTAGCCTTGTCATATGACCTGAATACAGTGCGATGATTCGCTAAAATGGACTCATCGGCTTCTGTTCAAAAACAACAAGGGTGGTTGTCAGCTGCAGTAAAACTTGAACCCACGATGCCTTGCAAGTGGACAATACAGACTTTTTTGACAATACGGTTTCTAGTGTAGACACTCACCTATCAAGAAGAACCAAAGCAATCTTGGCGTCCAATCGCAGGCCTTCCGCTCTTTGAGTTCTTTCAGTGCTGGAAAGCTGATACGATATTTACATGGATCATACTTCTTGCCTTATTGTTCCACAGACATTTTCCTTTTTTGTTTTTTATCTTTCTCTTGCTCGGCTCAGCTGTTCACTGAACGCTCTCTCCTTCACATCATTAGTGGACACGCCCCATGAATCATGTGACACTGAAGACTGGAGTAATGATGCTAAAAATTCAGTTTTGCAATCATAGGAATAAATTACATTTGAAAATTATACTGAAAGAGAAAATTGTTATTTTAAATTGTAATAATATTTCACAATATTGCTATTTTTATTGTATTTTTTATCAAATAAATGCAACTTTAATGAAATAAAAGACTCTTTGTTGTCAGATATCTTTGTACTGATTGCTTCGGTGCCGGTGGTTGCCATACGAAACCAGGGAAATGTGTTGGCCACGTCGTTGCGCAGTCTGCGCTTCCTGCAGATCCTTCGGATGCTACGAATGGACCGCCGCGGAGGCACCTGGAAACTGCTGGGATCTGCAATATACACACACAGCAAGGTATCCACACACATGACGTGATGTACGCCAGCAGGCCATTCCCTCTTGATCAACATCTAAGAGCACGTCTTGCTTGTTCAAATCATGTCAAGCATGCTCAAATAAACCGATGGGGTCGGCAATATGCACACAATCCCAACTACACACACACATACTCATTCCTCAAAAATGCTATAGTCTGCGATACACAGACATGCAAAGTACATACGCAAGCACAAACAATCAGATATCGGTGTCTGGTGAAGTTTGATCTCAGTACTGCTATGTGTGTGTGTTTCCCGGCTGGTGTGTGCGATCAGGAGCTGATTACAGCGTGGTACATTGGCTTCCTGTCATTGATCCTGGCTTCCTTCCTGGTGTACCTGGTTGAGAAGGATGATGTCCCTTCTGAGCCATCATACAGCGAGGTCCCCTCCCCAACACCAGAACCGCAGGACTTTGACACCTATGCAGACGCCCTCTGGTGGGGACTGGTGAGAAAGATGCACTGCACTCACAACTTTCTTCAAATTGATTAATTCAAACTATGGTAGCAAACTCAGATTTTGAATGCAGATATTGGATATAATCCAATAAATTTTAATTTAATATAATTTCAAAAACGTTCACTTTCGACATTACATTACATTACATTACATTATTATGTACTGGTTTAGTGATTAAAGCTGAGTGAATGTATGAAAACATCAGCTGCTGATGAAATATATATATATATATATATATATATATATATATATGCCTTGTTATGATCTAAGCGGTTTTAAGCTACTGTGGTAAAGATGCATAAAAGCTTTACTCCTTGATGAAAAGCCAAAGTCAATTTTATAGGAAAGAAAATTCAAACCATTGTGTGTCACAAGTTCAAAAGTGATTTTTTTAAATGCAGCAGCTCCATTAAGACTACCATTCGCAATGGTTTTACATCAGTTCCATTAGTACCACTGGTTGTGATGGTTTTATAGCAGCCCCATATATACCACCTTTCATGACACTAACAGCAGCTCCATTATTACTTCCTTTTTAATGGTTTTACAGCTCAAGTACTTTGATAGCCTCTTAGCCGTGCTAGCCATAATCACATTGATGACACATGATTTCACTCGTGTCAGATCACCTTGACAACCATCGGTTACGGTGACAAGACCCCAAAGACATGGGCAGGGCGTCTTCTGGCCGGGACCTTTGCTCTTATCGGTGTGTCGTTTTTTGCTCTTCCAGCCGTGAGTACAACTTTTTTTTGCTGTTACAAATATACAGTATAACTGCTAGACTATATACCTTATTTGCAACGTAAGAGCACGTACGGCATTTTTTTAACTTACAGTGTCCTCTGCTTCCAGTTGTTATTCTAGTCTGTTATGTTGCTTGATATTGCAAACATTTTATTTATTCATTCATTTTATATTAAATATTACTGACAAAACTCATTATATGCATCTTCAACTACACAGTGTCATATGAACAGCAAATCAGTAACTGATATCAGTCTCACAAGACTTAACCCTAACCATATGCTGGTTAGGTATGTCTTGAAGCATGGCAGCTGGTTTAAGGACTAGTCTCAGATTTCATGTCCACGGACCGCTGACTGAACGTCTGATGCATATGGCACACAAAAGTAGAAACACAATTTTGAAGTCTTCGTCGGATTGGTTGATTTATACAGGATATCCGGGAGACGTGTGTGCCGCTTTCTGCCTAGAAACAAAGATGTCATTCTGCCAAACCCCCTCACGAAAGAAGAAACCTGTTGTGTTTACAACTGTGACAATGAGCACTTATCGGGATCTAAATGGTGGAAAGTATGTGAAATATTTAAAGGAACACGCCACTGCTTTTGAAAATAGGCTCATTTTTCAACTCCTCTAGAGTTAAACAGTTGAGTTTTACCGTTTTTAAATCCATTCTGTAGCTGAGCATAGATCATTGAATCTGATTAGATCATTAGCATCACGCACAAAAATGACCAGAGTTTCGATATTTTTACTATTTAAGGGAAAACTTTCCTTGGTTGCAGCAGGCGCAATGATATTACTCACCACCTGAAAGTAGTCCCTTGCAAAGTTCCTTGATTATTACACCTGAATGAGAGTATAGTTCCTTGTTATATCAGCCCAGAAAATCACAATTTTATGTATTTAAAAATGGTAAAACTCAACTGTTTTAACTCCAGGAGAGTTGGAAAATGAGCCTATTTTTTTTTTTAAGTGGCGTGTTCCTTTAAATGCCATGGATTCAGCCGTCAGGCTAAAGGTCCGGTTATGTGAAACTAGCTCAGGACCAGCTTAAACCAGCTCAGGGCCAACTATGGACTAGCTTGAAGCAGCTCAAACCAGCTCCCATGCTTTGAAACATACCTAACCCGCATATGCTGGTTTTTACAACAGAGAAGTTCAGCACAAACTTTTTGTTGCTTGTGTTTAATTCACTAACACAGACTAACATAAGAGAGATCAGAGAAGCTGAATCCTTAGCCATCTTCAGGAAAAAAGCCTAAAAACACAAATCTTCCATCTGTTTTTTGACCCTTTTGCACTCTTTATTCATTTTCTAACGGCTTGTTTTCAAAAAAGGCCTCTAACACTATTCTTTTTATATTCTATATACTTGTTTTCTTTTTATTTATTATATAAAAAACAAACAAAAAACACCTTGCTATGTGTACTGTGTTAGGCTAAACGAAACTTGGCATAGCACTTGCATATTCTTTCTCTTTTGTTGGTTTTGATTGCTTCTATTGTCCTTCTTCTACTGCTTCTATTGGATAAAAGTGTCTGCTTAATGACTAAATGTAAATGTAACATTCGGTTTGGAAATGGTTAGGTGTGCTATTTTAAAAATAGCCTACCATTTTATGCTGAAGTCTGGTCATGTTTGTAGGGTATTCTTGGTTCTGGGTTGGCTCTGAAAGTTCAGGAACAGCACAGACAGAAACACTTTGAGAAACGCAGAAATCCTGCAGCTTCATTAATACAGGTAATCAAAAACAAATGTAAATCAGCAGTACATTCACCCCTTTAGGCTCATTCTTCAACTGCACATTTGCTTAATATTCAATACTGAATATTGATTTCAGGCTGCATGGAGATACTACTCCACCAACCCCGTCAGAGACGATCTCATCGCCACATGGAGATTCTATGAGACTGTGATCTCTCTGCCATGCTTCAGGTATCATACACATGCATCGCTCACAAAAAAAACAAATCATTTGAATATATTTTCATTTACAGGGACTTGCCTTTTCTGTTTGTCATCATCATGATTTCATGTTATGCCTGGGTTGTTTTATGATTTCACGGATACTCATGACAGATTTCACTTGTTTTATTCTCATGATTTCTGTGCATCTCTTTTTAATGTTCATTTATTTTGTTTATTTCCATATGTGTTTGTCTGCATGCAGAGACAGCATCATCTAGAGGTCCGCTAGAGGTTACAGGGAGGTACTTCACCTGTGCGTGGACAATTTACTTTTCCATTATAATTGTAAAAAATTATTTGGTTGGAGCTTGAATGCAAGATATAAAGTGTATTAATAAAAGAAAACATTTGCAGTAAATAAGCCATATTTGAGTATATTTATATCTTCTCACAGTGGGAAATTAATACAATAAATCAGTGCAAAATGTGGTGCTTGTTTGGTCATTTTGGTCATTGCGTTAATTCTAGAATTAACGCACTCTTAAATAATTGCTATTGACTATCTGGGACAGGGACAAATACATACAAATGGTCCATTTTACACTTTTAAGAACCCTACCAAAGAAGTGGACACTACTCTAATAAATGTAATTTATTTATTGTTTTAAAAAATCAGTTAGAAAACACCAACAAATTTAGACAGAATGTCTTTGACGAACTAATGGCTGAGTTTGGGAGCAGGACTCAGTTATTTAAATACCTTTAAATAATGTAAACATAAAATAAGATTAAAATATTACATGAAAAACATGAAATGATAAATAGGAATATTGCTTTGGCAACTAACTGAAATAAGTTGAAGCACTTAAGTTGCCAAATTGAAATGAATAAAACTAAATAAATCTAAATGAAACCCAAATAATAATATAAAAAATAAGAAAAAAGCACCATTACGAAATATTACTAATACATAAATTTATAATTTATACATTTTATAATTAAAAATATATATATATTATTTTATTTAATATACATATTTCCATTAAATCTAAAAATAATAATGCTAATAATGTAGCATTAATCCATACTGCTCCCTTACTGATACTTGGCATTGTAATTTCAGTTTATTAACTTATAACTAGCAACCAATAAACAAGCTATATCTAGCATTATTCTATTAATATGTTTCATTATTTTTCGTACAAGAAATTAATTTTTATACTTGTTTACAAATATTACCACAGTTATGTGAAAATACGCACCCTAGTGGTAATTTGATGCAGTTGAAAAGAGCTTTGTTATTTATTATAAATGTAATCTGGTCAAACTAAATCTGTGTTGTTTCTGTCACCTGCAGGAAGGAGCCTCTCGAGGTTATGGCTAGGTAAGTCTCTCTCTCTTTCTCATTCCCTCTGTCCCTCGGTCAGTGTTTTAAAGATTTACAGCATCTCTGGGAAGTGTAAGATTAATGAATCTGTGAAATGTGTTTCCTTAAATAACTCCTAATAACCACACCTCCATTAATTCAGTGCCAAAGGCGTAATGACCAGCAGTGCGTTTCTGTGTGTGTGAGAGACTGGGAGAGCTCGTTTCTCAGTTTCGGGGACACGCGGACAGTAGTTCTATATGTGATATTACCGAGTCCATTAGAAAAGAGTGAATTATGGATCACTGATAAATGACAGTGTCAGAGCGGAGCGAAGGATAGGGAACTCGAGTGTGTGTGTGGGAGAAGTTAATGGACGGCTGGATGTGTGACGTCCGTGTCACTGTAAGGAAAATGATGGGAACTGTTATTAGCGACCTAACCTAACCGAGCCTTGACAAAGATGGACTGCGTATATAATAATCATGAGTATCAGTTGTCCTTGACCTGGACACTGGCCTGACAGTCCATTTGTTAAAAGATTTACAGATAGAAACAGAGGGAGAGCTGGGTTGAGTGCTGGGCTTGTTTGTAACGCCTGACCCGAGACCTGTAATCCATGTTCGGTCCAGATCAGAGATCAGATTACACATTAATACTGCTAATACATTAGTGCAAAACACACACCTACACAAATACACACCTGCGCAAATATCCACGTACACTGGGAAACTTGTAGTCTGACATTATCACTACCGGTGACCTACCAAACAAGTCCAAATGGAGAAACCAAACCAAACATGCACACTTAATATCATTGTTTTTGTACTGAGTTGAAGATATTTTCTCCACCTAAAATTAGGAATTAAAAACAGTTTTTTCTTCTAAACTGGTTTCTTATTTTCTAACGAATAAGCTAACTATTCTTGAATGTCTAAATATGAAAACAAATAGAGTCCACATTTCTATTGCATTGTCCAAATCAGGACCAAACGACTCTTATGAACTGATTCTTTTGAGTAAATCAGTCAAAATTATGTAGTTTTGTTGTAATAAATGGTGTTTTTCTTTTGTTAAAAATAGTGAGGAAAAATAAAAGTTGGAGCCCATAAAGGGGCACGGAGATGAGAAAAAATGTATTTCATAGTTTTAACATTTGCTCACAAAACTTTGCATTCACTCACAAAATTTATGCATTCTCTCGTGAATTTATATTCTACCTTGAGCACTGTTTTTCTTCCTGCCTCACATTATTTCTATAATTTCTGTTTTGCAAGCGAACACAAAAGTTTCTCTGGAGAATGCAAAATATTTGCAAACATATGCAAACTTTATCATAGGAATGCAAAAGTTCTGCAAGCAAACACATTTTTAAGGAACACTAATGCAGACGATTTCAGGTCTTACCATTCATGGCATTTACAGATATTTTGTTCCCTCAATGTAAGCAAAACCTGACCCACTGGTACAAATACATACACACACACACACACACATAATAACAAAGCCAAATGGCTGGGAAACCTGCAGCCTGACATTATCATTGACCTACTAAAACAAGCTCAAAATGGAGAAACTGGACCATACGCACACTGTTAAGTACCCTGTGATATTTTGCTCCATTCATTTTGAAATCTATGCGTTGATTCTCTTCCTGTCTGTTCTCACATTTTCACTGCTTTCCTGTATGTCCGATGAATCTACTACACACACACACCCACAAACACACAGGGTCACTTTTCAATCATTAAAACCCTCTCAGACAGTTTGAATCGACTGTAGACAGATTGTGTTTTGTTTGTGTGTGTGTGTGGGAAAGTGTTGTATCAGTAACTGGTTGGTAATAAGCTGTAATTGTGGAGCATTTCAAGATGTTTCAGTCCCTCTCACCACTTCAGTCTTCTTCTTTTCACTGTACTCAAGAGATACTGTGTGTGCCGCAGCGCATAGACTGTGTGTGTGTGTGTGTGTGTCCATCCTTGGGGACCCTTCACAAGAGAATGCCCTGCGTTGTTTCTTTGGAAGGGTTCAGTTTCTCCTGCAGGAAGGGAGAGAGTGTGTGTGTGTAGGACCGCATTAAGACTCCCAAAGACTCCCCAGATTCCCCAAAGCTTCCGCTCTTATGAAGGGCCCTGTGCACCTTGGCACAGACCTGTCTACATACTCACTTATATTAAACTAGAGAAGATTAACTTTAATGTTAGCTCCACAAACTGACTTGAAAGTTGAAATAAGTTCTAAATAGTTTATAAGTTTGAAGAGTATATAAAAGTTAGCTCAGACTGGTAAATGTAAGATTTCAAATAATTACTCTCATTAAACTTGCATTTATTTAATCAAAATTAATTAATTAAATGCTTTGTCTTTTGAGGAACACTCTATAAGAATTACAAAATGATAAGGAATGTTAACTAAATGTGTTCAGAGCTCTCAGATTCAACTCATCTGTTATTCTGTCTCTTCTTCAGTCAGAAGCTGAGTTTGTTGGAACGCGTGCGGCTGTCGACCCCGAGACCGTCAACCGTTAGGGCCCGTGTGATGATGCCTGCTGCCAATCCTGAAAGTGTGTCAGGGAACTGCGGGCCAGCAGAGGCGGTTGAGGAGAGTCCATCAAAAGAGGGCAAACCAGCAGGGTTCAGTAACAGAGAGAGATTCAGAACTGCTTTCAGAATGAAGGCCTACGCCCTGAGACAGAGCTCAGAGGGTATGACACACTCCCAAACACACGCACATACACACATACACGCACGTCATTCACTCTCCAACCAAACTTCTCTAAAGTACTAAACTTTTTAACTAGTGCATACTTAGAAAAAACAGTACACAGTACTTGTACAGGTAATATGCATATTCATACATACATTTGCACACACGAAGCAATTTACACACTATAATAATAGATATATTCATGTAAATACAAATGCAGTTAATCTAAGCTTGTTTTGTTGTTTCACTGTAGATACAGGTGGTTTGCCTGACCCCACTCCTGAGGAGAAGGGCTTCCCACCAGACATACTGCTGGAGGAGATGATTCCAACTCTCAAATTAGTCATTAGAGCTCTGCGGTACACATATATTAAACCTTCTGAGCATAACAGTTAAAAACCACTTGTGATCTTTTTTCAGTTTTTCTTTATTTAATTTTTTATTTTTTCATTCTCATTCTTTTTCTTTCTCTTTCTTTTAGCAATACATTGACTGAAAGTAACAGTTAATACTTTTACATTTTTACAAAAAATCTTTCTTTCTTGTTCCTTATTTAATTTTTTTTATTCTCGTTCTTTATCTTTCTTTCTTTCT
>JAUMHE010000043.1:16351606-16365931 GCA_032359235.1 Enteromius mattozi | reverse complement strand
CATTTTTACAAAAAATCTTTCTTTCTTGTTCCTTATTTAATTTTTTTTATTCTCGTTCTTTATCTTTCTTTCTTTCTCTTTCTTTCTTTCTTTCTTTCTTTCAGCAATAAATTGACTAGAAGTAACAGTAAATACTTTCTTTATTTTTTTTAAAATCTATATTTAAAATAAATGCCTTTCTTTAGAACTCATACAATTAAAAAATAAATAAATAAATAAATTATATATATATATATATATCGCCTTTTCCAAATATATTAAGCAGCACATCAGTTTTTAACACTGACGATAATAATAAATGTTGCTTGTGCACTAAATCAGAATATTAGAATGATATCTGAAGAGAAGAGTGTGTAATGGCTGCTATTGGCTGTATATTTAAAAATCAGTTTGGTCATGGCCGGAATAATTTACATTATTCAAAAATATTTTGAAATAGAAAACAGTTCTTTTAAATTGTAGTTATTCACTAAAAGAGGTTTTAATTAAATAAATGCAGCCTTGTTGAGCATTGCATTTACATTTATGCATTAAGCAGATGCTTTTATCCAAAGCGACTCACAAAAGACACAAAATAATCTATTTTGTGTTTCTCATGTTGTAGGATCATAATATTCCTTTTGAGTAAGAAGCATTTTAAGGAGACTCTAAGGCCATATGATGTAAAGGATGTGATTGAGCAGTATTCTGCAGGACATCTGGACATGCTCACTAGAATCAAATATCTACAGACACGGTAACGCACACACATTAAAACATACACATGCACATTTTCAAAGAAATACTACAGAAAATTACTTAAATTACTTCATGATGATAAAATGACTCAAACGTTTTTTCATTTTAAATTGTTCAATTGCTTCAATTAAACTGCAACATACAATCTTCTTGTGAGTAAAATAATCTAATATTTGCTGTTTTATCTTTAGACTAGATCTGATACTGACACCAGGACCACCTCTCACTCCAAAACACAAGAAACCCCAGAAAGCACCATTTCCGTACCCCACCCAGCAGTCACCTAGGTAAAAACTTACCAGACTTCAACCAATATTTATATATATACTGTATATATATTTATATATTTTGCTAAAGCATAATCCTAATATAACCTCTGTCAAGGTACATGGTAGACCAATCACAACAGACTGGGCCATCTTACCAATCAGAGCAGAGGTTCACGGAAAGTAGTGTTGTCAAAAGACTTCGGTACCAAGTTGGTACTAAAAAATGAAAACGTCACGATACCCTTTTTTTTTAAAGTACCAGTGGTACAGACTCAAGAGTACCCGTTATGCTGGGTCAGTTTTGACACGTACAGACCCATGATTGTCGCGAAGCAGAAAACGCAGACGGAATCTCGGAATTCAGAATGAAAAATGGAATGTACAGTTTAACACAGAATATCACCATCTTTGTCAAAGTTTAGAAGAATTCATCAAAATTAGGTAATTACTGGGAGTCTCTGTGTGAATGAATAGCACTGTGGTTTTGTTTACTGAAGCGTGTGTGATGCTTGTGGTGATTTCAGCATCTGCTGTCTTAATGAGGACATAAATACATAAACAACATCACTAGAACTGCTCTGAGAGTCACTTCACCAGCATTTTACCCTTTCATTTGAATAAAACCAGCATCATATCATATACACACAGAAATGTAAAGGTATTTACGGCAACTGGTCAAAATAAAAGTTTAGTTTAGACATTGTACCAGAAATATATTACTGTTATTTATAATAATGTGTTTTGCTTTGGTACCAAAATTGGTACAGAGAACCATTGATTTTCACTGGCATTCGTACCGAATATAAAAATTTTGGTACCGTGACAACACTACCTTCAGCACTACTATGCATATTTTGAGAAAACAAAAGCTTTTTTCACCTTGCATGCATGTAAACCTACTATAGGAGAGTCCCAAAACAATATTAGGAGCCTTAAAAATGGCATATTAGGGGTACTTTAAGAATTTAGTATCATTTTTTAATAAATGAAGCAAATGCAGTCATTCGCATTTATTACTCTTTTCCTCAGATTTACATTCCCTCTCCATTTTTCTCTCTCAGACACGAGTCATATCTTGCCAAAGCAAGCCTGCCAGATCCCGAAGACCAAAGCATGATGGGTAGATTTGTGCGGGTTGAGAGACAGGTACTTGTGCGCTGTGACAGCTAGTTGTGTGGCCTAGCTAAACTTGTTTTGCTAAACTCTGTCGTCCGCGTCCCTCACAGGTGGAAGACATGGAGAAGAAACTGGATTTCCTGGTGGATATGCATATGCAACATGACCTCACAGGCCCTGGCCACATGACCATAGAGCGATATGACCCCACGTTGACCGTCAGCGTCGCAGGCGACCACGTGTACTGCAGCTACGGCCCGCCGCCGCACAACACGCCCCATTACACCCGCTCCGACGCCAACCCGCCTAGACCGACCGTCCTGCCCATCAGCCCACTGCCAAGCCACTCCCTGTCCTCCAACGTAAGCCAGTCAGGAGGCCGCAGGGTGGGAACGCCACTGTCGCTGTTGTCGGTCACTCACGAGGAGCTGGAACGCTCTCCCAGCGGATTCAGCATCTCCGCAGAGAAAGAGGAGATCACGGGCAAGGCCTCGGGGTTAACGGCGGGGTCGAGCTGGGGCCGCGACCGGCGCTATTTAGCCGAGGGCGAGACGGATACGGACACTGATCCCTTTACCCCCAGTGGACCTGTTCCACCGTCGTCTACCGGAGACGGGTTCCACTCCGATGGAGCGTGGGGAACACCGCCCTAAAGATGCACTCACTCACACACACTCTTTCTAAAGACTACTACAGACTCTGTACAGCACAAAACGACACAGACATAATACTCGTCATATCTAAATATGTATCCACGTCACGCTTTACCCCTGCAAAGCAAAGAGCACTGCATGGAATGCATGCGTTTTATCTCTAGTGGTAGACACTGCACTTGGCAGATGGAGACTGTGTGGTTATGTTTGACTGGGAACTTTGAGGGAGGAGAACACAACAGATGCTATGCCATTTTTGTAAACATTTATTTTTCTATTTACACATCTTTTCATATGCATGGACTGCATGACTCATCCACGGAGCAGCTAAATGTATCGACGTCTCCTCCGGTTTGCACTCGCATTCGTTTCAAATACTTGAGTTTGAGGAAGCTTCTTTCTCTGCACATCTCAAGCTCGTTTTAGTTCCTTTTGCAGATTGTACAAACCTTTTTACTCTGGTCAGCATGAACTGCACTCTGGGACATGACATGTTTTCGCCACTAGCCGTTTAAGGACCAAAAGCAGAGCCTCAGTTAGGAATTCCTCAAGTGTCTGGCCTTAATCCAACCAATGAGCACATCCCGTCTGTGAGCAGCACATAAAAACTGCCGGCTCAATGAATATTGCCGCTGTACCGTGGGACCAACATTCCCATGTTAACTAGTTTCCTTACGGTAACCCTACATCAATCGCACTGATCATTCCAGGGTCAGTTAACTGTGGGAAACTTTATCCTTAGACAGCAGAATTATTTTTTAACACTGACCAGTTTACCTATCAAATTACAAATATTCATAGATACACATACTGAATGTTTTACTCCAAAACAAATATTTAGGTCTTCCAAAAAGTTTGACGTTGAACAGATCCTGCGTACATCCAGTGTTCAAATGTGAATTTACTGTCTAGTTTTTGTTAAAAAATTAATTTAGTCTATTATGTAATTTCTTCCCCAGGTTATTTTAGTATCATTCATCTTAGATACCACTATAGTTTTTATATATTTAAAATTGTATTTCTTTATTTGTATAATTTCTAGCCTGATTAATCACGATTAATCCAAAGTAAAAGTTTTGTGTACATAATATGTGTGTGTGTGTGTGTGTACTGTGTATATTTGTTATGTATATATAAAGACACACACATACAGTATATATTTTGAATTTATACATTTACATGTATATAATTATATTAATATAATTTGTATTATATATAAATATATTTAATATATAAACATTTTTCTTAAACATATACATGCATGTGTGTGTATTTATATAAACATAATAAATATACACAGTACACACATATATTATGTACATAAAAATTTTGGATTTTGGATGTGATTAATTGCAATTAATCGTTTCCCAGCACTAATATTTTCCATTTCATTTTAATTTTAAACTTGTCTTTATTATTATTATTGTTATTATTTTATTTATTTTTTTTACATTAAAATTTTGGTTTTTTTTAATACAAGTTTAACTGAATGAAAATTACAAATGTTGCTCTGAACAAATATCTGAAATATTATTTGTATATTTTTTTCTGTTAATGTTAATTTTAAAACTTTTTTTTTTATTGTTTTTGTTTCAGTTTACTAAATCCACCCTGCCCCTGGTTATGGGCTCTACATATCTAGCTCCCTTTATTATCAAATTATTTATTTTACAGTGACACAATGTCGAAATTTAACAGTACACTCAGAAATAAAGGTACAAAAGTTGTCACTGGGGCGGTACGTTTTTAAAAGGTACATGTTTGTACAATTTAAAGGGTCAATTTTGGTACTTTAAAGGTACATATTAGTACTTAAAGTGTACATATTTGAACTTAATAGGTACAAAAGTGTACCTTTTAAAAAGGTACTGCCCTAGTGACAGCTTTTGTACCTTTATTTCTGAGTGTATCAAGATAATATTTCATATCAATTTAACGTTCATCAGTCGGTTCAAGTCATTTGTCGAGTCCAGTGTAGATTAAGTGTTAAACAGATGTTTGTGTTGTTGCAGTCGGTGTTGTCATAATGTCCGTCTGCACCATGTAACATCGTTTCACTGACCATCTCATTCACCTGAATGAGTAATTCTGACTCAAGGGACTTGATGTTCAGTATATGTTGCACAAATCAAATTTTGTAACCTGCATTTAGGGTTTGAGATAAATAGTACTAATATTAGTACTAATATCTGAATACCTGTAACAACAAAGACTATGAATTTAGAGAAAAAAGCCATAAAATGGAAATTAACAATTACTCTTAATGTTTTAGTTATTTGATTTATTGGTCATTTTGACCATAGATGGGTTTTTTTTCTCTTTTCTTACATTCTTTCCTTCTCTGTTACTCTGTCTACTATAAGCCTGGGGTTATGATGAGGTCAAAGCAGTAAAATAAGGGTTTATGATGTTAGATGCTTAAAGTGATAGTTCAGCAAAATAAATGATCTTTTTTCCTTCTGTGGACACAAAAGATGATATTTTGTATAAAAGAAGAATTTTTTTGTCCATACAAGTCAATGGGGTCCAAAACACGGAGACATTTTTCCAGCTATCTTCTTTTATGAGAAACAAAGTTGTACAGATCTTGACCAACATGAGAGTTGCGTAAATGATGACAATTTTTGGTTGAACTTTACCTTTAATCATCCTATTATTATGAGACCAAACACTGCCACCCATCAACACTGCTAAACTCAAATATCTATGATCTCATACTAAAAACCATTGCCATTATCCCAGAATAGACACTACAACCAATTTTTCAAACTAGTCACTAAGCACAGATGTTCAAACACTGTTATTATCCTCAGCTAAACCCGGTAAACTAAAAATCAGTTATCTCAGACCAAACAGCTGCCAATTTTTATTCACCTACTGTCTGAAAGTAAGGACTACTATCTGATTTTCCCTCTGACTACTGACTGCTGTCTATTCTGATCTCAGACTACTGATGGATACAGATACACTGCTGTTTATTGTTTGTGCCTTGGCCTTTTAGTGCACCAGTCCCTCTCTGCCGGTCATTACGTTCTCTTCGTCATGAATCAAACCTGCCATCATTTTGCTTTTTAGGCCATCCATAATCGTTTTGCTCTCAGTGGTATCAGTGAAGCATCTGTTAATTTTCCTAGGACCTCTTCGGTTGTGTATTTTCCTTTGTAAAGACCCAACAAATGATGTTTTCGTTCTCTTCTGTTTGGTTTCAGATGAAATGATTTCACACTAGTGGCCTTCTAAGCTCTTATATTCATTCCAGTTTTTGAATAATAATCTTTATTTACATTCTGGTCAAGGCCAGTTTTAATAGTTTAATTTGATGAGATAATATGCAAATGTTATGACGAACTTGATTTTTTATGTTAAATCTTCAAATTGCACCAGATAGTAATAAAGATATATTAAAATATGTGTTGCAGTTTGTTCTTGTTTAATTAGAAGTCCTCAATCATGACTTTGTTTAGAGACATATGCTGTTTAGTCAGTGTTGTTGGGGAATGTTACATTTCTAAGTAAGTAGTAGTTAGAGTTTAGAATAAAAAGCAACTAGTTATGCTACATTATTACTTATTATTAAATGTAATATTTATTATTGCATAAACATATACAATACCATCCAAACATGTAAGATATGTCACATTGTGAAGATACAATATATTTAAATTCATTTTAAACATAATTTATTCCCATGATAAAAGCTGAATTTTCAGCAGGCTTCAGTGCCACAGGATCCTTCAGAAATCATTCTAACATGCAGATTTGCTAAATATTACAGATAACTTCTTAATATATTTGTAGGAACTGTAATAAAAGATTTTATTAATGGACTGGTTTCTTACAAACACCCAGTTTTTTGCTTCACAAGACATTAACTGATGAACATGAGTTGTGTGGATTGCATCATTGTGATGTATTTATCAGCTGTTTGGACTATTATTCTGACGGCACCCATTCACTGCAGAGGATCCATTGGTGATCAAGTGATGTAATGCTAAATTTCTATAAATCTGTTCTGACTAAGAAATAAACTCATATACATCTTGCATATGAGTTTATGTAAATCTTGGATGGCCTGAGGGTGAGTAAACCTCAAATGTTCATTCTTGTGTGAAGTAGTGAAATATAGTAATCATAAACGTCTGAATGGTATTGTATATGCTGATATACAGTAGGCTATATTAGATTTTTTGGTTTAAATATCCCTTTAATCATACCTTGAAAACAGTAACTGAAATTAAATTGCTTGATTCTAATGATTCCCAGCTGAACCAACATTTAGCGTTTCCTGGTCACTAAAAGAGCCTGCAACAGAGTTCAGAGTTCAGTAGAGTCAAAATAACAGAGTATAGCTGGAAATATTGTGCTGAACACAAGTAGAGGGGTTGTTGTGGAAATGGCCCTCTGCCTAGTTCTTGGTCTCCAGGACAACAGAGTTTCCCAGGCCTCGTGCTGTCCCTGAAACCATACGCTGGCAAACAGAACCTGAACGAGAAGAGAGGCTGAGTGTACATGCAGGACTTGAGATTTACGTATTTAAAGAAAGGCTAAAAGTGTAAACTTCACGGCTTTTTGGACGGCTATCTGCAAGAGAAAAGAAGTTATTCTGTTATTGTGCCAAATAAATTGAAAATCGGCTTTTGGGGATGTTAGAAACACATCTACGAAACCATTATAGTGAAACCGGCATGTGTGTGAGTTTGTATAACTGTTTTACAGTTAGCGGGAGGGAGAGAATCTATATCTGTGAGAGTTTCTTTGTGTGTGATTGTGTGTGTGAGAGAGAAAGAGAACGATTCTATATCTGTGAGAGTATCTGTGTGTGTGTGTGTGTTGGGCTGAGAGCAGGTCCTCTGTGTTTGCCAGCTGAGCTCAGGTGACACACTGGAGGGCTATTACAGCCTGTTGCCCTCTCTGGGGACCATGATGCCCTGCTGGTTCTGTGTGTGAGTGTGTGAGAGACAGCGGACAGTGAGCAGACGGCTGTCTGTGTCCTGCAGTGTCTGCGTCTCTCTTCTGCAGGTGAGCGTGGCTTTTTTTTATTGTTTAGTTTACACTCTTCTTCACGCTCTCTGAGTTTCAGCTCTCATTGGCACAGTGTGAACTTTTATGATGTTTATGCTTTTTTTTTTAATTATTATTAATTTTATTGTATTACTATTACCATTTAAATTTTTTAATATTTAAATCTTAGGATATATAATTCTGTCATTGGAAATTTTAAGATGTAAATATCTCTTTATAATATTTAGGTAATTGATTTAATCACTGTATTTATTTAAGTATTTATCTTTTTATGCAAGTACATATTTATTTACTTTTTACATGTCCATCATCTCACTGGCGGTGATTGTCTGCCATGTCAAATATGCATAGCCAGATTAAATAAACTAAATTAAATAACCAGATTTAAAAAAGAAACTTCTAAAAATTATTTTCCCCTCTCTTTAACTGTTCATTTTCCTTCTCTATTTGTATTGGACTTGCATCAGGCATCTTTAGACAAAATCTGAAAGACTGACTGAACTGAACTGTAGCTATTCCAGACCAGCGCTAAAAGGATTTTTGTAGCTAAATTTCTCTAGAGGATTGAGCTGGTGCTGTTGTGATGCTACTAATGAAGTCTTTCATCTTTAATGATATTTGTTCAGCGGTGAAAGACTCTGTTTAACTTGTGAACATCATGATCTGTGTAGAGAGCTGGAGAAGAGCCACTGATTCAGGCTAATTGAGTTTGCAGTGACTGATCCACTCTCTGTGGAGATTAATTTGAAGTGTGAAATCTGTCACACTTAGCAAACATGTCCACACCAGAGAGGAAAAAACATTATATTTATTTGTATATTTAATCAAATAAAAGCAGCCCTGGAGAGCATAATGTACAGTGTGTGTGATTTTTAACGAAAAAATAATTAATAAAAAAAATATTTTCATGTACTGTAGAGTATTAATTGTCTTAGCATATTTTCTGCATAATTTACAGCTATTATGTGTATGATGCTGAGTGTTTGATGTTTTTGTGATTCAAACTGAGAATTTATTTAAATTAACAGGTTATTTTTTAAATGTAATAGTTTTTTACTGTTTTAATATTATTAGACATAATAATAATAATCCTACTTAAAAGTTAAAGGCAAATAATGCCTATAAAAGGAAAAATATTGTACCTTAAAAATGTAATTAATAATAAATAATAATAATAATTATTATTATAATTATTAACCAGCATTTCAAATGAATTTTGAAATAATCAAAGGCATTTTATTTTATATTAGTTTATTTATTTTATATTTATTTTATATAATACGTATGTAATTTTTATATGATTTACAAAAATTAATTAATAAAATATGGTTTATTGTTATATAATATTAGTATAATATATATCTATTTATATTATTTTTATTTACTACAAGGTAGTATTTTTTTTTTTTTTATGTAGTAGTAGTTTTTAATGTGTTTGTTTTGCAGAGATGGCTAAACTCAAACTGAAACATTGGATCAGCATCAGAATATGCGCTGTCATAATAACACTGTTCCTTATTCATACACAAGGTTAGTAACTGTAGAATAAAGAAGAAAATCTTTGCAATAATATATCTGATAATCTAGAGGTAAATAATGTGTCTTTTTCAGTTATAAGACAAAGCAAGTTGATCCGAACAGAAAAACGAGAGCTCCTGGTGTCTACAGGTAACCAATCAGAGTCTCTCAGTGAGGACAAGCACCAATCAGAAACAATCACATGAACAGTACAGAGCCTACAGATACACATAGGAAGGCTGTTAAATGTATGAATCATTGCACACTGTATATGAAGGGTTTAAAATGCTTTTTCTTGCTCAGGCATTTAGTCCTACTGATTAGGTGCATGTGAAATGATGAATGTGGTGGTGAATCCTAGTAATGAGGTACATGTGGATCCGCTTCTGTGTATGTGATTTAGGAGGATTTTACATGGCTGTAAAGAATGGTTTTGCAGATCGATAAATACCTTTGGCGAGTTATAAATCAGTGTAATTTTCATTTACCCAGAGATCCCAGCCGAGCACATTGACCCCGCCTCCATAGATCTTACTGGACTCGTCAACACACTCATCAATGCTTCACAACCAGGTATTACACACACACACACACACACAAGTGTTCTTTTGGCTATGGGAACTTTAATATCCCAGCGGTTGATTTTTATTACAATCAAACCTGTATAAAAAGTCACAATCAAACCATTTGAAAATTTTGTACCATGGCTTTGTCACTATAAAATGTTATTTAAGGTACCTGTGACCTGTTTTTTATTTTCATAAAGGTAACTGAGATATTTATTTTCTTTGACTGAGTTTCTCGCAATTCTGGGTTTAAATCTTGCAAATCTTTTTCTTAGAATTTTGACATAATTACATTAGTTGTTTCATTCTGTAGAGGAAACAATAGTTTGTGTGTATATTCTGTAAAGGTATGGTAGGTGATTTCAGAAAGGCAATAGCAATGCCTCCTTCAAAACAAGAACATGTTCAGGAAGGTAAGAGACTATAACCAGTGACACAATGGGAAACAACGTTGGTGGAGAATTATCTCATGTCTCATTCATTGGTGAGAAAACACCACGGTACAAAGCGCATTATTACAATAATAGCTCCTTTTATTCTCGCTGGAATACGCTGATGACATATGTCTGCACAAAACAGGGTGCGTAGACATATACAAATACATATTTAATAGGCAGGCATGGCAACCTGTTGTAATGTTTGGACCAAACTTTTTGATTGGATGAACATTGTTATGGTCCTACAACTTCCACAGACGATATAAATTTAGACCACTTTACTTAGTGACTGATGTCAAGAAAATTTCAACCAGTATAACAGAAAATGAAACAAATCACCTACCCTGCCTTTAATAAACAAAAATAACTGGTGAGAGTTTTAAACAAACACAAAAACATCTTAAAATGTTGTGTTTTCAGGTTCACAGCATCTTTTCTCCTTACTCAGTGTGACGTCACACAGTTCACTCTCTCTTCACAAGCTCACGCTGCTGGTCTACAACAGTAACTACCCTTATTCACACAGGCAAATCACACTGTAACTACAGCACCAATATGGCACAAATATAATGTAATTCTGTGTGTGTTTGCATGCGTGTATCTGTGCGTCATGTACACATGTATGGGTGTGTGTAGTCTCAGAATTTCAGGACATTGAGAGCAGTTTATTTCCTTTGAGATACTGTTACTGTCTGACAAACAAGACCAATGACCTCACAGGTGAAAAAACTCCTTAACTATACACTGATTGCTATCTATCTATCAATCTATCTATCTATCTATTTAACCACTGTAGTATTTTTCAGATTTCACAGCTATTCTGTTGGATGTAATGGGAAACTCCACCAGTTACCTGCAAGAACTATTTAAATCCAGCTCTATCCTCTCAGGTACAGCACCAACTCTAATCACCCACCTACACAGACACACACACCGACACACACACACACCTGTATGCAATTTAGTGTATTGCACTAATGTACTATAATGATGTAGTGTTGGTGCTCCTCACATACTATATTGGTGTCATTTTGTCTGTGTGTGTGCTATTATCATTCTTCCAGTCAGTCAGAAGAACAGCTCTGATTGCATCTATATCTGTGTCATGGCTGGAAAGTCAGGTGAGTTTCACTAGGCTATGCATGCAAAAAAAAAATTCATTTTCAAATAAAGTAATTTATAAAATGATTCATTCTATATTTGCCTCATGCTTCTTTGATTTCCTATAGCTGCTGGAGTATGTAACTTTTGCCTCTATCGCCATCTCTGTTTCTAAAATAAAAATGCAAGTAATTTGCAGCTTTATTTTTATTCACGGATTGTGAAAAAAAAAGTAGGCTAATCTCAAGTATTTTATCTGCCGCTTTAGTTCTGCCAAAATAGAAAATACACATAACTAGCAGAATATTAGTGCAATTTAATCAACAACAACAACAAAGGAAGCTCAGTACATATCTGAATCAAGCAAAGAGGAGGATTTTTAAGAGAATTAATTGTTTAAATTCATGCACAATTTATTTGATTATTTTATTAAAATGCAAAAGACATGATTTCTTAATTAATTTAAGATTCAATAAGTACATAGTAAATAAATGTAGTACTGATAATTATCCCTGCTCTCATGCACGTTATGTTAAGTGCTAAATGAACTAGGTTTTCAAAATATATAAATGTAATAAAACTAAGAAAATAAAGCAAAACTGAAACTAAAATTAAGACATGTGTTCAGACAGTGATCTGTCTCAGCTCTGGGACATGGGCTCAATCAGACCACTGTTTAATCAGACCATCACAGAGGAAATACCCAGAGGTACAAACACAACCACCCACACTTACATTTATTGCTCCATCACTTTATACATTTAGAGATGTGGCTGGTCAGACTCTATTATTTTTTTTTTCTACTGCTTTTCTGTAGGTAATATGACATTTCCTTTGCTGCCCTTTGGTAAGTGAGTTCAGAGAGCATATTATTGTTCTTATGCGTGTCTGTTGTCAGCTAAGATACAATACACTGTATTGTGCGTGTGTGTTATTGTTTATGCTACAAGTAGACATTTGGTCCCCACAAGAAAAGTAAAAGCTGAAATTTGCGATATTGTGGGGATCGCCATGTGGTTCCCACAAGGGGAAAAAAATTAAAAATACTAAATGATGCTTATGAAAATGAAGTGTTACAATGCAAACATGTTTTTTGACAGGGTAGGTTTAGAGTTAGGGTGCAGAAAATATTGTTTGGTCAGTATAAAAATAACAAAAGTGTATGGAAAGTCCCCACAATTCTCAAAAACAAATGTGTGTGGAAATATAAACTGACCAATAAGAGCTCTGTCTCACCTCTACAGTGGTGTGGCATGACCTTCCAAACGCAAGTGACCTGGTACTTTGGCCTAAACCCAGTACAGATTCCCACAGGAGCAGAGGTACAGTATTTTGACTATTTAAGCTTGAAGGAGACAAAAATGAAACTTTTCAGAGATAAAAACTCCATTAACCACTTGATTTTGTTCTGTATCCACAGTGCCAACCTCTACAATGACATCATCACCTCTTACAAGATCAACAGCAGCTCCTGAAACTACTCTCGCTGTGACATCCACCACCACCTCACCCACTAGTGATCTCACAACTGCTGTGATCACCCAGTCAAAAGCTGTGACAGTAACCACACATACCATCGCTCCAGCGGTGACTGTGACAATTTCACTAACAACGCAGAGACAAACAACCACGACAAGCGTCCAGCAGCTCACTAAAGTCTCTCATACAGAAAAACCAGGCAAGACCCTCCATTACCACACGCACACACACACACAATGGAATTTGACATTTTTGACCTTTTATTCTGTTAAAGCGGCAACGGCGGCACAGCGGTGCCCGAGCAGGGTTAATGTTATTGTTGCCATAACAATGATTTGATTTGAATGGAGTCAGGCCGGAGCCACTGATAGTATCCATAGCAACGGTCCATTATTTTCCCTGGAGATTGTTTTGATTTGGCTGGGTCAGGAAGGTTAAAAGCACATTAAAAATCAATATATACACACTTACGTCTGTCTCATCGAGTCAAACACAAAGAGGATGCAGCATATGCGAAAGGAAGCACGCTATGAATCATAGACATCTGAGCTGCTTACCTGCTGTCCATGTCAATAGCTCTCGATACAGGTGCCCTCATTCAGAGCGGAAGACATAGAGAGAGAATGAGAGCCCTCATCGACCCCTTAAGTGGACATTTATTCCTGCAAATTTAAATAGAGATGACCACTAGATGGCACCATAAGCTAATGTAAAATGTGCAGCTTTGCACTGTTACAGCGTGTGAAGCGCATCATTTCTGCACCACCAAAATGAAAACAAGTTGGTCTGTAACTGTTTGACTTTTACTAGAGTAATATTACATCACAGTATCTGTACTTTACCACAAATACATGATTTGTTGAGTTTGTCCATCACTGAGGATTAGATATTTCCGAATTCATTTAATATATTTATGGCTTTTAGCAGTGTTCATCGTCATAGTAACTTAGGCTTCACAGCTAACCTGCCCCGTGTTAGAGAGCTCAAACCAACATTTGACCAATCAGCTTCAAGCAAAGTGACACATGTCTGACGCAATAAAGCCACTCCCCCAGCTTCTCTTACTCCAAATTAAAGGACGCTACATAGTAAAACTTTTTTTTAAAGATAAAATCATCAAATTTTTTAGAGATGATTATTTGTATAATTAGTTTATATCATTTGTACAATTATTGTCTCCTTAATCCATTACACAAGCCAGCTTAGTTTAATAGTAATTAAGCTTTTCTTTTTATTAATATAAACATATAGATAATATGCAGTATAAATAAGTTTTAGATTCAATAGCTGTAAACATGACTACATATGAGTTTAGATTTTTTAAGTGTTTAACCTATAGGGCCGGTTTTCCGGATAGGAATTAGATTAAGCCAGGACTAGACCTTTGCTAATTTAGGACATTTAAGAATTTTTAGAAACATGTCTT
>JAUMHE010000043.1:16340669-16351506 GCA_032359235.1 Enteromius mattozi | reverse complement strand
GCCTTTTCCAGTTTAGACAGCTCTTAACATTTATTTTAATCTAGGACTAGTCTTAAACCCTGTTCGGGAAACTGCCCTATAGAGTTTTAGTGTTATACTTAGAAATATTATCAACTTTATAAAGTAACCTTACAACTTACTTGCATATTTTTTCTTCAGGTTTTCCTCTTTCATTTATAGATGCTGTGTAAATGTTTTTAAGTCTTCATATTGTTCAATCTTTTAATCTTTGGTAGTTAATCGCACTGACTCTCTCAGGAGAAGTGAATTACAGTTTCAAGGCATGTGATTGGCTGCTCATTACAGATGTCACACTTTCATGTGCACACGCTCCATTAACTCAGGATCAAGCCTGAGTTGACAGGAAATTGATGACTAGCTTCATGGTACCAACAAACCCAGATTGGAGTTGCTGGTTTTGTCAACTCAAAACTAATCCTGTAACCCTTGGTTTGTTTAGCCAACATCATGGTACAGGCCCCAGTACAGAGAAAACAACACACAGATAATAAAAAAAACAAAAAAACATGTGAATAAAATACAGTTATTGAATAAGCATGTGTCCTATTATGTCTCCTAAATAACCGATACATCAGTGTCTCATATTTTAGAGCAGTAATTTGAGAAAGAAATCAATTAAATTTATGTGTGTGTGTTTGTCAAAATATTCAGATATAATCACCTTTATAAACATTAGCATTTTCATAGGTATATGTAATTTAACTACTCATTTTTTTCTCAGTAACTGTAACTGTAATTATAGTTACATTTATTTTGTCATTAAATAACCCACTTTCATTACATGTAACTTCACCACTGCCTATTACACGAAGAATATACTTATAATTAATATACATATATTAATTATGTATGGTTATAAAAGACGATTGTAGTCAATGAGAGTAGCAACTGGGCCGAGCAACACATGTAGTAAAAGTATTCATATAAAAAGAAAAATATCTTTATCAAGGAAACACTTTCCGTTTCCAGCAATGTACTGTGAAAATGTTCTTTCTCAAAAGCGCTTTGAAATCTCTTAATATGTTGCATTATCTTGATTCAAGGGGAGAGTTGACTTCAGTTTCCATTATAACTTTTAACTTCATACTGATCTTTTTACATTTCTGGAGATGGTACTTTTTTCTCGCCCGTTGTTTTGATGATATTATTTTTTTCTGAAAGGATGTCCATGGAGAATAGAGCTATTTTATCAAGGAAGTGAGAAAGAGGACCTGAAAGAGACCCTTGAAGAGGAGCTGATCTGGGGCAGGGCGACCATCAGCTCAGTGAAGCTGCAGCCGTGTGTGTTTGAGCTGTGCAAGTTTTACTCTCAGTGTGTGTGCAGAGGATTCAGTCACAGAGCAGCAGCGTTACAGCGGTACAGCACCGCACAACCACCCAACAACTGTACAGGCCATCTTTTGAAGCCACAAAACAGGCATAAATAATAGAGATGCATGTTACAGAAAACTTGCATGTTCAGTGGGCTCCAGAAGTCTGAATTCACATTGACAGTCTAATATTCAGAGTATGTTAAGAAACATTTAAAAAATTTTAATAGATAAGTTTTAAGATTCTACAATATTTATAAGTCACTTATTTATAAGTCAGTGTCAAATTCATGACACTGACTCTGTGACCTCCATTGGTTTTCAAGGTTTCCTTGCATCCACTGAAGCACACAAAATATGTTCACTTGAATTCAAGTGCTGCTGTCATAAAGGCAAAAATGGACATGCTCATCTTTTCATTCAAATATTAATTTTACAAAAATGAAAATCAAAACTGGTTTTAGTGGTTTTAAATAAATTCACATATTATCCACAGTTTTGTTTAATTCAGTTAATTGAATCACAGCTGACTGTATCATTGATATTGTTTATGGTTTAAACAAAATAGTCAATATCTTGTTCTACAGATATTGTGTGGATAGCCATCGCTGGTATGAGAGACATACAGCAGAGGTCTGCAGTCGTATGAGGAGAGTCGCTTTTTCCAAAAGTGAGTTACACAACACCAAATCTAACCCTAACAAATCAAAACATGCTATCATATAATAAAATATACAACTATCATATTATCATATACAAATTTATATCAGACCTTCACTAAAAGTTCATTAAAATCATCAGCAGCAACAGAAAGAAATGTGAGATTATTTGAAGTCATGTCTCATTTCTTCTATTATACAGTACTTTAACAAAGTTTTATTCTTGTTCTTAGTGCGGCTGAAGTTTTAATACCCCATAAAAGGGTCGTTACTATTATCATTATCATTAATATCTTCATTAGTGTTTCTCAGTGGTTATTTAAAGCTGGTTAAATGTGTGTCTGAGCTAAGAGACACCGGATGTTTTCCTTGATGAGTGAATGACTAAGATCATTTTATCATTCTCTCTCTCTCTCACACACACACACACACACAGGTCACTGCAACCTCATTAAAGAATTTGTTTCTCTCTGTGTGAGTTTGTGTGTGGATACCTGCATGTTCATCTGAACTCATTAAATTGTGTGTGTGTGATCCCATTAAAACATTCTTCCTACAGGACTAATGATGTGTAAGGTCAGTCTTAATGATGGTGAAGAGTGTGTGTTTTGTGCTGGACAAAGATAGACTGAGATGAAATAGTAGTACTTCACTGTAGCGTGTCTGCAGCGGTGAATCTGAAGAATAAGTCACAGGCTGATGCTGCTAAATATGTTTATAGAGTTAGTTCAAGGGCATGAGAATCCCGTGGCATTTCAGGCCACATACAACACCTTGTTTACCTACCACAAAACCAACCATCTTTAGATAGAATTGTCTGATGTCAGACATGAGCTGATGAAGCAGAAAAACACCAATAATACACCAGTCATCTAAGGGCAATTCCTACAGGTATATGTACAGAATTTGAAATAAATACTGAAAGATCCTAATAGGGTTAAAAAAAGAATAAAATGTACTGGATTGAGATATTGAGAAATCTCTATAGTAACTTTACTTGTATTTGAATTTTTACTACTGAATAGTTAAAGGGATTCACATGTTTTCTTATGTTAATTATAATGTAGGACAATTTATTCTATTGTTATATAAAAAAAAGTAAAATCAGCAATAAAAAATCTTAAAAAAAAAACAGCTATAATGCTTTGTTTTAATTTTTTTACTAATAAAATCACAATCTCTCTCTCTCTCTCTCTCAGATCTGAAACAGAAATGTCTGGCAAGAATGTGTGTGAAGATATAAGAGGAGAACTAGCGGGATCTGAACCATCTGAATTGAAATTTATGTACAATATGTTTGTAAGAAACCTGGTTCTGTTAAACTCTGAACTGCATTTTCATCACTGAATCTGTATAGTCTGTGCATCTAGTGTCCGAGTTGCACTTTGTCTCTCCTGAATATAAATAAAACCAAATATATTTAGCCATGTGTGATATTTGATGTAGCTTCATACCACCAAACACAAAAATCACCTGAAAGAAAACAAATACCCCTAAGATGGAAGAAATATGTATATAAAAATACTCATAAAGCCATTCAGTACTTAGAGGTATTGTTAAAATGTTTTCAGTGTCAATAAAATTGATTAATGCACGTAATATTTGTGTGTGCTGTGCATTTTTAGAGTTTACAGGGTATTACCTTGTTAGAAGCAGCTTATTTCAAACTGCCTAGGAGCCAATCATTTACTACCCCCCACTTTCTGTTTGATCCTTACCTGAGTTCCTGTCCACATACACACACAATGGTCAGCTGTTTAAGGAGGTAATTTCTCAGCTGGGGTCAGGACCTTTACCCTGCATAAAAGAGAGTAATAGAAGGTGTGTGTGTGTGTGTGTGTGACAGAGAGAGAGAGAGAGAGAGATCCTACTTCATCTCTTCATGTGTGACCTGATACAAACCTAAAGAGTGTGTTTCCTGCAGCCCTGTTACTATGGTGACCACTCTGACTTTTGCCCTTTGACCTTTTAGAGTGTCCTAAATAGGCCTTTGTTCATTTTGGGATTGTTTTCTTATCTCTTACACACACCTGCATTAGAAGAAGATTGCGAAGCTCAGAGTTTGGATGTATGTGTCTCTGATTGCTGAAGCTCTTGGATTGCCCTCTTCACTGTGCTGGACTGAACCTATGAATATTGGATGGAACAACTGATTGTTTATTAGCAGATAAAGATGAGGCCGCTGTATCTTCTCCTCCTCTTCACCCTGCAGAAAGGTGAGATTATTAAAACACTCTTCTGTCAGGAGCAAAGGTGCAGGTGAAAGTGAGTTTATCACCTTGAAACTGACGTTTACATTATAATTATTTCTAGTTCTTGCACTTTTTTTTTTAATTAGCATATTAGAATGATTGAAGGATCATGTGACACTAAAGACTGGATTAATTGCTGCTGACAATTCAGCTTTACCATCAGAGGAATAAATAATTTTTTTAACATACTGTATATCAAGAAAGAAATGCCAGAATATTTCATAATAATGCTGTTTTTCTATTTTTTATTATTAATTTTGCATAAGAAAATTTTATGTGTACATAAGAACCCCTAAGAAATTACTAGTGAATAAAACCAAAATCCTTTTTTATACTGTTAAAATTTTATATTGTTGTATTTCAACATAATTGTCAGTTATTTTAAAATTTAATACTGTATTTAGTATTTAGTTTAGTTAAAAATGCACTTTTTAAAAAGAAAAATAAATATGGACAGGTTCTTTTTTAGGCATCCCGCTAAAAAACACAAAAAATAGAAGCCCAAGAGAAACAATCACAGAATTGCTGATGATTTCCATTAAAATAGCATTATGAACAATTCATTTTTTCCAGTAAAACCATTACAAAATTCCTTTTTGTAGTGTGTTTTAGGCATTTTTTTAATAGGATTTAACGTCCCACCAATAGAATCCATCACATACCAGCAGACACCATTATACTGTCCATTAAAACCAATACAATTCTCATTATAACCATTAAATCAATTACATTTACGTGTTTTAGGCACGGTTCTATTGTTTTTCACTGCATTATTCAGTTTATTATGTTATGGGAATAACTGAATTACCTGCCAAACACATTAATTTACGACAAACACCTTTCTTTGTGCAGTTCATGGCACTGCTGTTTTCTGCCCAGAAGCAAGTGACCTCAGTTCTGATGAGCTTCTGATTGGTAAGTTCCATTAACAATCGAAACAAACGCCCAGGAGAAATTATTACGGACACTTTATTGATATAATTGCCACAATATATAAACCATATGTTAATCGTTTAAATTAGATGCATGTTCGTGTGTGTTTGTCTCACAGGTTGTCTGGGTGCGCGGTTCACCTGGCTGTACGCTGTGTTTGATAACCTGCGGTCGGTGCTGGAGTTCGCGGTCAGTCTGCGGTGTGAGACCGGACTCTGTCCCGCAGACATCGACAGTCATGGACATTACTGCAGTAATGCAAACACACGGGAAACCGCGCGCGAACACGTCCAGCCCGCCGACACACTCGACCGGTGAGCGACGGGAAGCGGATGAAATTAGACTCAGGAGGTGGTAGAAAGATTTTAAATGGATTTATTAACTTCACAGTGGAGTCCGCGCGCACGCACAATCTTTCTGTCTGTTTAGCTGCCTCTTTATGCAGTTGGTGAAAGGATATTAAAAATAAAAACAGGCAGAGCAGTGAAGTGTGTAAAAAAAAACACGCACTTTATATTAAAGTGCATATATTAATATAAATGCACTGCACACATATAAATATAATTTGATATAAAGGCACACACATGCACCCACATGTGTAAGAACAATCTGTGGTGAGATCAGAGGACATTAATGTTTTAATTTCCTGTCATTTTTCTTCTGCCGTCCTATTTTATGTGAAGCTTGGCCTATAAATAAAAATACACAAATAAATGAATGTGATTGTGTTGTAGGTGTTGTTTTACCCACTGGAGATGTTCTCAAGAGCTAAAGGAGAGAAACTGCAGTCGGAGGATACCAACATACAGCAACTACACCTGCAGCTACAACTCCAGCTGTGGTACACATGATTTCAAAACATTTTCATGGCAGCCTTGAAGGAAGTAATTTCCAACTAAGCCATAAAAGTATTGTTTTTATACTGCTTATGGAGTGCTGCAGTGATGACAAACTTTTGTGGTTTAAAATCAGCCTGGTTCCTTTTCGACAAAAAACATCTATTTCTTAAAATAAGATCTGTGACAAACAAACATTTATCATTTTTAAACATTTTGTTTATCAATTGTATCAACTTTGAAACCGAACTGCAATCAGATTATATAAAAAGCCCAATAATTGGAGAGATGATGGAACCAAAAGGGCTAAAATATTAATGTGTTTCTGAGTTTTGTTCTATAAATACACTCTCTATAGTGTCACTATCCAGTATAGTATTTATAAACGGTTTAACCGACAACAACATAAACAAACGTTACTGCGCATGTGTGCTTTTGTGGCCCTAACTTAACTTCCGGTAGACATCCATATAGAATCAATAACAACAACTAAGTCCTTCTAGAGTAGATTATTTTGTTGATAACAAGCAAAATATGTTCGCTGCGTAAATCAGACGGATTTATTAAAAATGCAAACTCATTCTCTGACAGCAGGAGGTACTTTAAGCACGAGAAACGAGAGGTTTCCCCGGTAACGGCTGTAGACAAAGCACCTCTGAGCTTACAAACGCTGCCTTATGCAAGATGAAATGAAAATGACATTTTCTAAAGACAGTCTTCCTTTAGAAATACAGTGATATAAAAACAACCACACCTTGGTGCTCATGTTTATTCAGCGAAGCCTTTTGGAAAATCGGTCGGTTTTTATATCGTGGCAGGTCGCCACAAATAAATAAATGTTTGGGAAACGCACATCCCACAGCACAATAACCTGAGACCAACTTCATTACTCATTATTAGCTGTGTTTGTAGCCCGCGACACTGACCAGACCGCTAAACAAACACAGACCGGAAGTTAACTTAGGATGAAACGTCTATATGACATGATTAAGTTGCTCTGTTAAGTGGAGAAAACAGTTGGTTGAGCTCAAATTTGTATCCAACATTTGCAGATATGTTGGATTTCTGTGAGGAAGGATTCTGTCATTGTGATCGGATGGTTATAGACTGCATCAGCTCCAACCATCCAGTCACAAAACAGGCTGGAGGTAACCAACCAATCACGCCACAGACAGGTACAGTAACAGCAGGTGTGTTGAGAAAAATGTTGCATTTTCATAGTTTTCATCTCTCTTTTATGTTTCATTCAGACTCTCCCTTTGTGACGGATCTACCTGATAACGATACCTATACTAGTGATATGGTCAGTGGAACAGGTGAGACTGTTTAGACCCACATTAGTGAATTTGATCCTTTTTTAAATAATTTGTTCTCTTTATTGTTGCCTGTAATAGCTGTAAAGCACTTTGTTGATTTTAAAATGTGCTTTATAATATATACTGTATAAATGATTTGATTTCCTTGTAATAAAGGGACTTGCCTACTTGTCAGTCCCAGCCATTTAAAAACATTTTGGAGGGAAATATCAGATTAGCCAAACATAGGCTGATTATCTAACAGTGTGGTTTGTGTTTCAGGCAGGGTGGAGCTTTCT
Source organism: Enteromius mattozi (assembly GCA_032359235.1). NCBI lineage: Eukaryota > Metazoa > Chordata > Actinopteri > Cypriniformes > Cyprinidae > Enteromius > Enteromius mattozi. Next base: position 16,343,901 of record JAUMHE010000043.1, on the reverse strand, counting down.
CCATCAGACATCGACATCATATTCTATGGTAATGCACAAAAATATATTTTAATATAAACAAATATACCAATAAACATAAATAAATATAATAGCCTTTAAATAGGTATGCAATTACATAAATAGCTATATAAAAAAAATCTAAACCTTTGTAATTTTTGTTATGAATTTGTTTATATAGGAGATTAGGAATATTAGAAATATTTCTAATACAAATTAAAGGCTGCTGAAAATTCACCTTTGCATAACAGGAATAAATTTGTATTATAATTTATTATTTGTATTATTTAAATATTTTTAAATATCATAGATTTCCTGCCTCTTTTACTCTTTGTCTTTCAGGAGTTAATGACACGCTGAATGAGACTGTGAGTAACTACACCAATGAGTTGGTACTGGTTAACGGCTTTCAGAGCAGCAATATCCAGAGCACAATGTACCCTGGGATATTTCAGTCAGGTAAAGTGCTTCACTGAACTTATATTTAGACTCTTTTCTGTAGCCCAGAGGGTGATTTTTCCCTCATATCGCTAGTTCTGGGAACTCCAGTAGTCCTCAGCCACCTAAAGACTTTACTGATCTAAGCTGAATCTCATCTTCAGGTCCAGAGGAAGAGGAGAATGAAGCAGAGGAAATAGAAATGGACAGAAACTCAGAGAGAGGAAGTATAGTTGAGAGAGAGGAAGAGGAGGCAGTGGAATATGAGAATGGTAAGAGTGTCCCGTTTTTTTTTTTTTACAGCCTCAGATGCACTTTGTAGGTCTATGCATTTTGAGCTTTTATCTAGTCACAAACACATTTATCTCAACTTGTACAGTACTTCAAGGACTTCTTTGAAATTCCAGTACACTCACTGTTCAAAAACAACTTGATCAAATGTGATCAGATTATTGTAAATGACGACAAGCCTTTAAACCCCACAGCTTGAGTTCAAGTAAGGCTCTTAGTATTCTATGACTTTCCTTAGATGCTGGCTTCTTATAATTCTTAATTAAGCGATTTAAAATAAATAAAGCAAGACTATTTGTAGAGACTCAAGATGTAAATCGTAAAACAGTGCCATAAATTGCCCAATAAGATCACTAAAGTATCAAAAGAAGAAACTAATTTAATACAATAATTATTTAAAACAATTCAATGAGTAAACACATTAATTAGTTCACCCAAAAATGAAAATTCTGGCATCATATTCTCACCCTCATTTGCTACCAGTGTTATTTGCACCAGTGTTATTTTAGCATTATTTACTATTTTAGTATTGTTTAATGTTTAGAATTTATATTTTCACTTTTAATTGTACTTATTATGGTTATTTGTCTTTAGTTTATATTTATTTTTTTAGTAATATTAATACTTCAATTTTATTTCGGTTAGTTGCCAAGACAACATTTCTAATTTATGTGTACATTTTTTAAGCTTCATTTTTAAAATGTTTTATATCTACTTCATTAAAAGAAAATTCTAATAGTTTTAGTTATACAAAAACAATACTGCAGCACAAAAGAGGATATTTAAAGATGTTTCAACTGTTTTTGTTTATATAAACAAAGTAAGTGAGGAATAAATGATACAATTATTTTAATATATAAATAAACATTTCATCTTAAAACCACTGTCTGTATTTTAGTTACTGCTGTGCTGACGACAGAAGAGCTGAGTAGAGACAAAGAGGAAGAAATCCCTATTACCCACAATGCAATGGAGTGGAGCACACACAGTGAGCATTTCTTATTCTGAAAACAAATTTGCTAATTAAATCATTCAGCATATTTTGTGACTCTAATATTTTGGTTCTATGACAGATGAGCTGACTGTTAATATAGCACTAACTGCAACAACAGAATCACAGACCATCACAGAATCACCGGATACATACACTCCTCACTATACACCCCACACAACACAAACAACTCACACTCAATCATCTGAGGAGGACGATGATGAGAGCGATGAAGATGCACTTCAATCACCTGCAAGCAACACTTCAAAACCTGTCACACACACACCGGCACATACTACACACACATCCGGTACACATACTACAACTAATGACGTCACTAGTGACATCGCTAAACCGTATGTCAGTCCACCTTTACACATCACAACAGAGGAAAAGAGTGACGAGTCACAAGAGGAGAGGGAAGAGAGTGACATAGAAACAGAAGAACATTCAACAGAAACCAATCAAAGCCCTTATATAGTTCTGATGACCACACCCATTAAAATAACAACCAGTCAATACTCCGATCACAAAACAACCCCGCCAACTGCTACTAATAAAAACACAGTAGCTGCAACCGCTTTGGTGCAACACACATTATTGAAAGGAAGTGAGGAAAAAGAGATGAGAGATGAAAAGACTGAGGAAGATAAAGACACTGGCAGAGAGAGTCAGGAAAGCAGCGCAGAACAGACAGGTGACCTGAGCACAACCAAAGCAACAATTCAAACTCAAACACAAGCCAATACAAAACCATCTCTATCTGAAGAGGATGGTAGGCATAAGAAAGACAGTAAGGAAGATCCACAAAGTGATGAAGAAGAAGATGAATCAGTGAAAACCCAAACCACCGTGATCCCATCCAGGGTTAGAGAGGTCAGTCCATTCACGTGGATCATTCCAGCGCTGTTCCCTAAAACTCACAGCGTATCTCCAAGACCAACAGCTCACACAGCTGCAAAACCAACCAAGAACCACAAGACCACCTCTACAGCTCCTCACAGACCCATGAGCACACGAACCACAATATCAGGCCTCGCTGCTTTCGAAACCGCCCCTCATCCTCAGAAACCTCCTGCCTTGGATCGCTCACCATCACTGACCACTACAGCACAACAGGAGTCGGCTGAGGAAGAGGAGCAGGAGAAAGAGGAAGAGAAAGAGCCATCTGACAGCTCACAGGAATCAGAGAAAACTGGTAATGATACATTCTACTGACGTGTTTCTGATTCAGCAGTCTGTGAAAATGGTCAGTTAGGTTGATATGAAGACGTGATGGTGCATTTTCATAGTTAACCTAGCAGTATTTCTCATGTTTTTCTTTTTTAAAATAAGTCATTTTGATGAGTTTTATTACCTTGGCATTAAATTACAGAAAACTGGGTCCCACTTTATATTAGGTGGCCTTAATTACTTAATTACAAAAGTTACATTGTACTTATATGTGACCCTGGACAACAAAACCAGTCTTAAGTGTTAATTTTCCAAAATTGAGATTTATACATGATCTGAAAG
>JAUMHE010000043.1:16311669-16340569 GCA_032359235.1 Enteromius mattozi | reverse complement strand
TTTTTAAATACCTGTATGTAATTATATCTGTAATTAATTTCTATAAGTACATTTATATTTACACTGTTGACCCATCACTTAGACCTTAACCCACCCTTAAACCTACCCATACAGTACCACCAAATCTGTCCATAAACTTAGCCGTATCCCACCTCAATAGCAGCAAAAAGTGTTTTGCAATACAATATGAACACAAGAAGTACAGTGTGCTTATGACTGAAATTGGTTAAAGCTGTTTCTATTACAACGGATGAGGGAGTGATGGCAAATTTGACATTCTCTTTTCTGACCAATGTAAAAAAAGAAAAAATCCCCCTTTTGTCATTGAAACACTATCTTTAATTGCTATTGTTTATTATTATAGAAGTTAGTTTGATCACTTTCATTTTGAGAACCCTGAAACTGTAAAAAGAGCCCAAACTTGTTTGTGAAATCAGAGGTAAGTGATTGGTAGATGATAACCCTATTCCTAAAATCTAATTGGTTGATTGGTATGGTAATATTGTTGCAGAATGTTCATCCAAGAACTTGTCCTGCTTGGGTAAATTAGGTTAAGCTATTCTCCAAACACTCGTGCACATCTGTCTGTACTCCAGATAAATCGGTGTGTGTGTTTGTGTTTCCCAGAGTCTCACAAGGTCTGGAGACGGGCGGCACCGCTCTTTGCCTGGTCTTTACTGGAGGCTGCTGGACTGTCAGATCTGCAGCAGCAGCAAGATGACTCTGAAGGTGAGAAATACAGAGAGAAAAGGACAAAAACATTCATACAGTATATATGGTATACATACTGTAGGTCTTAGAGAAAAAAAGCCTAAAATCTCTGAAAAAATAAGGTTTGCCTTAAATAGACATCACCTCTGTTTTTCAGCACATTTACACAAAGCCGAAGCCAGCTGTAGTCTGATTAACTTGTATTCATGCTGCACAACATCAAGCTACAATTGCATTACTTACAGTAGGTCTGTTAGTCTCACTTTAAAAACTGCCTGGTATGTTTTTAGTCAGACTAAACGTGTGGCATTTTAAAAAGGCAAATTAACGCTTTAGTGCAGCTGAAATCAAACTACTATGCATGTAACCATACTTGGATAAGCAACAAACAGACACAGAAATGATTGGATAGAAATAACTAAATGCCAAAATCAAAGAAGTGTGGTTGCATTCATTTGTGTGTGTGTTTGTAGAGTGCAGCACTTCTTTCCTTCAGTTCAGTGCATCTGGACAGGTATTGAGGGACATGTCTGCTCTGGGAGAAATGCTGTACTGTCTGACCGGACGATGTCCTCATGAATATCAACACTACGGCTGCTACTGTGGACAGCAGGGGACAGGAAACCCAGTGGACCAACTGGACCGGTCAGAACACACTAACACACACATCTTCACTAGCAAAACTGCTTGCTTCAGTTAAGGATAAGCAGTTATCAAATGTTTGGGGTCAGTATGATCTTTTTAAAAATAAATTAATTTTACTGTATCTTGTTTTACAATAATTGCTCAAATAAATGCGTCCTAGGTGAGCAGAAGAAACTTTCAAAAACATAAAAAAATATATAACTGACCCCAAAGTTTTGAATATATCTATATTATTATGAAAATGTATGTGTTATAAAGAAATCAACCATGTCCTTTCAAGCATTTAAGCAATCAAAAGCTTTAATAAGATAATAAGAAACACAAAATAAGGGTGTTTAAGCTATTGAGTGGCAGTGTATATATATATATATATATATATATATATATGTACACACAGATAATTAAATTCAGTGAAGGTCTGTTGTTTCCTGACTGTCCTTGACATGTCTCTGTGTCAGGTGCTGTTTTCTGCAGCAGTGCTGTTTGGAGCAGCTTGTTGTTTTGGGCTGCAGGAAAAACAGAAAACTCAACGCTCACATCAGCTGCCACAGTGGAAAGCCTCGATGTAAGGCATCAGACACACACACACACACACACACACACACACATAATGCATGCAAAAACTAATTCAAAAATACTCAAATTTCTTTGAAGGTCAGTTTTGTGTTAATGACTGTGGTGTGTATGCATGTCAGGTTCAGGCGTGAGTGTGTGTGATCGACTGCAGTGCGTCTGCGATCGTTCGACTGCCGAATGCATGGCGGCTTCACACTACAACCACTCAGTCACCTCCTCCTCGTGTTCTGGGCCCCGTGTGGCATGCCACCGTAAGCCTCATTCTTCAGCACAATCGGCCAATCAGGACTCCAGCCAGGAGAGCAATGAAATGACCCCAGCTCGGCCTCAAATCAACACACATGTGCAGCCACACACACCCGCACTCTACAAAAAACCCCCACACAGCAAACCAGAACTGGACATCGAAGAGGAGGAGGAGGAAGAAGAGGAGGAGGAGGAGCCAGGAAAGGAAAAAGAAGAGGAAGAGAAAGAAAAAGAAGAGGAGGAAGAAGAATTGGAGCAGTAGAATGGAACAGTTCTGTCATTTTGATATTTTCAAGGAGCTTTCAATAGAAGAATCAGTCAGAAAGGATGTCATGCACATTGAATGAATAGCTCAGTATAAACTCACTTAGTATTCAGCGTCCACAAAAGATGACCCAAGATCTGCTGCTCCTCCTCTGCTGATGCTTGACCTATTAAAAGACTGTTTGTAGGCTGGATCATAAATGCCAGCGGTTGAATTTTTATATTTCTCAGTATTTTTTGTCCTCTTATAACTGACATGAGTGTAATTAAAAATAAAGGCATTTATGTAAAAATTTGTTTTATTTCATTTAGTAATTTAAAATTAAACTCTTTTTTTTTTTAAACAAAAAAATGTCTAGGTGAATCTCATGAAAAATATCAAGAAATGTCAGTCATGTTTCACAAAAAAGTAAATAAATAAAAGAATTGCATAATATGAAAAAGAGGCCAATTTGTAAAAACATTCTATTAATTCTTGCCCAATTCTCAGTAGCCTCTTGTAATGTAATGCAAAAAAATATAATTTTTAGTACTGTAATATGCATCATTTAAAAGTACATTTAGGAATACATCATAGTAGTTTTCAATGTACTGATATTAAAATGATTATTATTATTATATATTTTTTTTAATTGTGGCCTTCTTTGATGAGAATTTACAAAAGAAAACAGAAACAGTAAGTATTTAAATACAAAATCTTTATTAAGACTTTAAGATCTCGTACATAAAATCTCATTGCACATTAATGTGGCAGAAACTGTCAGACAGCGAACCTGAATATGGCTAATTAACACCTAGAGATTTCATGGTAACTTTCATAATCGTGTATTGTAGCATCACTGCAGTGGTTCGTACCGTTACGCATTTCAAAACTAGCATGATGCGTGTAGACATACACACACCCTCTGGACACAGAAGACTACAAACCATTTCTGTTCCATAATCGACACATCACCATCAACCTGAAAACATAACGCTTCTTATTCTTCACCTCTCTTCTATTCAAACAGGGGAAGAAAAATCATTGTTGAGTCACAGATACAACATAACTAAAGATTAGTTTCAGACAAACCGTGTGATAATTACTAAAGTACCGTAAAGTTCCACTGAGGATGAAAATAGAACGGATCTTGTGAATTACATTAAAAAATGAAATTAGCTGTAACATATTGTTACAGTAACACCCTTAACAAGATTTCCCTTCACTGATGTAAAACAAAAACAGCATGCAAAAAATAGACTTATTGTATCCCTTTGACACACACAAACACACACACACACACACACATCTCTAAAAGGTGCATTACAGATGTGTCAGAAAAACAACACATTTCTATTCATATTACACCAAAAATATATTGCATTATTCTAGAAATTAATTATGATTGTATATTTCTACAGAAATAATGTGCCTGATTTCATCACAGCATTTTACGCATATTGTCGCAAAGCAACTTCTATTGAAATGCAGCAAGTTACTGAGAGAAAAACACAACAGCCAAAGGTCAACTACTGACTATTTCCTGTCACCGAAATCCTTCCATTAACACTTCAAAACACTTCAGACGTCCTTTAACAGACTGACAGATCAGAAAATCTGCCACCTTGCACTCATCAACTCAGATATTATGGAAATGATATGAGACACATAATTGTTTCTATTGTGAATTTAGAACAAGCCACCTCTGAAGTTTAACCTTTAAATAATTCAAGACATTCTCTACTTTCTGTGCATACAAATCCCACAATGCAGTGCAAGTCTCTGGTCACAAACAGTCAGACCATTGATTTCACAGGCCAAAAAATGGCAACAGCATTGCATCCATAATCTGCATACAAATCTGCCGAACATCCGTCTGTTAACTTGACGATCCACCCACAAAAATACATTCACAAAACAAAGACAAGCAAATCATATGACGACAAACCCCCAGAATCCATGAAAAGCACCTCAGAATCAACCAAAATGTCCTAAACGGTCGTGCATAGACACGTTTCTACCAGCTAAATGCAACTGAAATTGATCACAGCTCTCACCACAGGAAGCACAGATGATGTGAAACATTTCCAACAAAGTATTTCAGCATCTAACAGTCACAAATAAATTGTAAGAATTCAGCATGACACATTTTTTGTCTAAGGTAGATGAATAAAGTTACCAAAAAATAATTAAAAAGCATTTTAACGCCCTTGTGGCTCAATGTAGAAACAGCTGGTTGATGAACGTAGATCGTTTTATCCTTGGTATCCATCACTTTTCGCGTTTTCTAGAAACACAGCGGAGTTCCCGCCTCAAAGAAAATTCCGTTTCTGATTGGCTCAAGATTTGATTGGCAGCCGGGTGTGGCCATAAAGGTAGGGTGTGGGCGGAGCTCTTTGGTGATGAAAAGCAAATGTTTTGGTTTCTCTATACAGTGAAGGCAAAATGGAGAGCATAGTGATCACTAAGAACTCTGGGTGAACAAAAGCTCCGTTGATATCCACAGCACTGAAGCTTCGTCAAAGGCTAACTGTAGATTAATAAAGGCCTAAACTCACAAACGTTTGCAGTGAAACAGTGGCTAAGCCATGCAAACAGAACACAAATAACACTCTGCAACTATCAGCAACCATTTAATCTAAAAGTATATATATATATATATATTTGTCAAAAATAGGCTATACTATATGTGTGCGATACTGTACACTATAATCATTTATATAGGAGAGATTCAAGCGAGCTGAAATCTATTGTATGTTCAAATCTCTCTGCTGATGATGGCTTAGAAATGAGTCAATGAAAATAAACTAGCATTTAAGATAATGCTAGCAATTAACCTCCATTAATTTTAAACTAAATGACTCCTACGAATCAATACATTAAGAAGCTGAAGAATCAAGTGTTCAAAAGACTCAGTTTGATTCCAAGAGCTGCCTTTTAGTGCAGGAATCAAACTGAAAACCACACACATACGATTCACATGATTCTACAGAGCTGGTGAATGAGTGGACAGCTGGTTGTCAAGCCTGCATGCTGATTGGTGCAGAATGGAGTCATGAAGCGCCAGTCCAGTTCGCACTCCTTCCCTCTGCTGAATGTATTTGACGCTTATAGTGAAATGTGCCTAATGAAGATGAGTGGCTCAGGTGAGTTAAAGATTACAGGACTGAACATAAAGGGTGATAAAGGTCAGTGGTCACATGTCAAGGTTGAGTCTGTGTGACAGAGTTAAGGTAAAAGGTTGTGGTTTAGTAGACGCAGAGGTCGGGGAACTTCATTTCGTAGACTGGCACAGACTGGTACTGGGCGTGGCCTGAGGTTACCGTCACAGTGCCCGATGGGCTCGGGGGAGGGCTGATTAGAGATGAAGAGACATCAACCAATCAAATATATTAGATGACAAACAGAAGTAAATATTCCGCTTTCTGAATTGTAAACTTACCGAATAGTGAGTTCAAATATCTGAGCCAAGCGATCATGCAGCATGTTGGCCTGAAAACACAAAGGAAGTTCAAATACTGCATCAATTGCTTCTAATTACCACCACACAGCCTTACACCAATTATACTTAATAAGCCAATGATGTGTAAGATCATACACTACTTCCTAAAATGCCTTGTTTAAACACGCCCCCACATGTCTACATCACTATGTGGGTTTATTTTATATCTAATATCACTGGTTTCGAAAGGTTGCTTTTATGTAGTCACAAATACAGTAATATTGTAACATTTTGAAATATTAAATAGTTACACATAAATGTTTTCTATTTTAATATATTTTACAATGTAATTTATTCCTGTGATGGCAAAGCTAATTATTCAGCATTGTTACATTTAGTCTTCAGTGTGACATGATTCTTCAGAAATCATTCTAATATGCTGATTTGCTGCTCAAAATCATTTCTTTTTATCAGTGTAAAAAACTGTTTGCTGGAAATCTAGATACATTTTATTCTAGGAGACTGAATTATGAAAGGTTAAAATAGCAGCATTTATTTGTACTGTTATCATTGTCTTCCTGTCACTTTTGATCCATTTAATGGGTTGAATAAAAAATGTCCACAAACTTTAGAACAGTAGTGCTTATATGCCAATATTTGGATTATTGGACTAAAAATATTAAAATCATATTGGAACATTCCTCATCTTTTCCAAATGTTTTAAATGCAAACCAGATGATTGGCAGAACACACAAGCTGTACCTTAGACTCGCAGTGGGCGGCAATCTCCTCAAACGGTGCTTTCTGGAACTTCTCCATCACCTGCCGTCTCCTCTCCCTTTCCTGTTCCTCCAGACCTGTGGTATCTGAGAGAGATGGAGAGACATCAGACGCTAACACACAAACACACACCAACACCGAACAGACAGTAATCCACACATACCGATGGCTTTCTTCAGGGTCTCAAACGTGATCTCCTCTGCAAGCTGAGACTACAGGATAAACACATAAATATATTCTTTAGTCTAATTCTTAGTGTTGAACAACTCAAGCATGTTTAAACAATGTCCAGTGTACCTGATCGGGCAAACTGTTGGAAAGGATGTCAACTTGGAGAGAAATAGTGTCGACAAAACTCTTCCTACGGGGCAGTCGGTCTTCATCTGTGGGTCAAAAGTCAATGATATAAACGATCAAAGCTTTAAGGACTGAAATATTTCCGATCATGCACGGATTCGACCTAAACTAAACCCAGTATGCGCATATGTGATATATGGGTTTAATTCGCCTCTTATTCATGAAGGGAGGTGAATTTCTCAAAGCCAGCCAGGGTAATCTCACTGACTGCTCATGTTTAATGAATGTAATGTTCAGGCAAAACAGCATGAAAGCATTATTAAACAGAAGGAAATGCAAATCACACAAACACAGGCAGCAATCACAGCAAAATGAGTTTCAAAATAAAATTCATAAGTAAAAGTGAGAGTTTCAGGGCAAGAGTGCTGATGACACATCAGAAGTAAACCAACTTTATAAACAACTCATTTCAGAAAACTGTATACACACATTCCGTCAAAACATCCTTTTCATTTCTTCCTATTAAAAGTTTAAACCACACTTAAAAAAAATGCAGCTGCACATTTTCCAGAGTCTCAAAGACTAAAAAAAATGCTATTTTCTTGAAATGACATTGTCAGACCAACAAAATTATCCCAAAAGTTGTCCCAACAAATCAAACACAGTTGTCTGAACAAACAATTCCATATTGCTGAAATGTTAAGGCTTTGTGAATTCTATCCATTCTAACCATTTCCTAATTATCTTAATCTTGTAACTGCTTTTATAAAGACAATGTTACCTACATATTAGACCAAGTTATCCATTAAGGTTTAATAATATAAATTCATTCAATAATAAATACATATGAAATCATTTTAGTCCTCTTTTTACACAATTTAGAAAATGACGCAAAAGGAATCTGACCATACTCAGTTGTAAAATAAATCCTCTACTCGCAAGGTTTCTTGAGTGCATTAGGTCTACTGCGATTGGTAGAAAGTAAGGTCCAAAAAAGCCAATAAAATGATGCTTCACCAGCACTCTCCCTAAGACCCAAGCTGCTGAACTGTGAGCTCAAACTGATGTGTGTTCTCTCTTTAACCTACCATTAACACCGTCCAGATGACAGCAGCATACAAAACGCCACACCAGTTAAACAAGTCTAATTTATCTCATTACACAATATACCTGCTATATATTGCATCCAAACAGCACATTCAGGAGCTATGGGAAACCTGTCACAGCTGCTATGGAGGAGAGGAAGTCTACTGGTAAACATGGTTGGGCTAGGAAGAAACTAACTACGTATTCTTGCTATTCACTGAACACATGTACAGGGGTGACCTCACTAACTCAATATTGGTACCTCTGGATGTCTGTTTGCATCTGTGCAGAATCTTTCCTACCGTGTACAGGACTACACACAAACACACACAGACAGAGAGAAGGCAACAGTGAATGAAGTGGGTGAATTCACATGTGACAAGGAAAGAGCTTCAGGAAGTTAGTATTATTTTAGAGATTTAGAGGGAGTTGGTGATAAGTTGTAGCACCAGGTTCTTGGCTGCAATACACTATAGGACTTTTTAAACAGATTTTTAAACATTAGGCATTATACACTTGCCAACTTTGTAAATGGATACAGAAAAAAATTGGGCATTAATTGAGGATCAAGCTCTACCAGACTTTCTAAACTTTGCAAACATTCTCACGCTTCATTTGTAGGATGTGCCTGACAAATGAAAACTATGTTTTTTCTAAAATCAGCTCAAAATATCATATCCTCTGACTGGATGGAATCAAAGTCTGAGTTCTGTACCCATCATACACAATTGTATGAGATTTTCTGTAAAATCTGTCAACTACTACTGCCCCAAATCTGCAGGCTGGATACGACTTACAGCTAGTAGACATAGAGGACAGACCCAGTCAGACTTGAGTTTAGCATGAAAAAATATAAAAGCCCCTCAAGTTGTGATGTGTAGTGTATTCCAGCTGTAACTACTGTTAGCTGTTTGAAGACACCATGAAATGGCATTCACAACCATTTTATTTTCATAACGAGACATTTTCATCTAAAATGAAATATTCAATCAGAAAAAACAGGACAAGAATTTATTTTACCCTCTGTGATTTCTGAGTGGACAGGATAATGTTTTACTATTCATAAATATTATTGCTTAATAAAAACAATTATAATTTCACAGGCAGAAAATATTATATTTATACATATAAAAAACTAATTTGTTAAAAATAAATGCCAATACAGAATTAATTAGCATGTGATGTTGCTGCTGTAGACTTAATCTTGGATACTAAATTAAATCAGATAGCGTCTTTATTTTGTACAGTACAGAATAGTGTTTACCTGTAACCTGGGGTATGTATGGCAAGGCCAGTCTCTCTACGTTATATCCAGGTACAGACAGAGCTTCAGCCAGATCAGCCGTCTGAAAATACAAACCAACATCGTCCCGGTCTAAAGAGTCTGGGAGCCTGATCCACACACAAACATAAAAATACACACAAGGAGGGAGACCTGGAGTGAGTTATGCCATTGTTAAGTCAAGCTATGGCTGATATTAAAACTCTATTAAATACTATTTTGACTACATATATTAAAAATGAAATCTAAATCAATCATTTTAAAGGCTGGAAGTAAATTCAGAAAATACCACTTTCTAATTTACAGCATGAAAAAAAAAAATTATTTTCAGTCCAGTCAAAGATTACATTTAATAGCTTTATTGCTGTTTTTAAAGATTAATGTTAAGTGAGTTGCAGATGAAGGTCGAGGTAATAAAAAAAATTAGATGATATGTACCTGCATAATTAATGCATGATTAATATCAGCTGATTACTGATATAGTCCTTCATTAGAAACACATTCACAGAAATACTCACACACACTTCTCTCTGAAAACGTGCTCAGGCAGAAGAAACGGAGCATCTAGAGTTCTCATCTCAATCACCTGACAGGAAGAAAAGGAGTTACAGGACGGTGTAAGTTGGATGTGTGTGTGTTGTAAGCATGTGCGCACATTTACCTTGCTGACGTGTTGGCAGAAAGGGGGATTTGCAATCATCTGACTGAGGAAGTTGAGGTACGCAGCGACCAACGCCATGATTCCACAGCGAATAAACATTGGCATGTTCTCCTCGTTTGCTAGGGCCATATCCTTCAGCCAATCAAAAAAGAGATTAGCATAATAAATAGGCAATCTTGTAGAAAATGCTTCTGCTAATGTATGTAGCATACCTGCAGGGCAATGGAAAGGCGTATGAGATCAATCATCACCTCCTCATTGGCCAGTTCAATAGTGATCAATGCCAGAGCTGTGAAGAGCAGCTCAAAGTTCTTTTGCACGTTATCTTCCTCCTTACAGCCCAGATAGATGTGTCTGTATAGCTGCTGCCCATGCTGGAGAGAAAGAGCAACAGTTTATTGGCTGCAATTCCACATGTGTGCAGTTGTGACGTCTGTGTGCGCTTGTGAAGTCTTGTACCTTTTTCATGAAGACCACATCCTGTTTGGAGATTTTTTCTCTCTTGATCTTCAGAGCAGCTACATTAGGAATAATTCTGCACAGAAACACAAAGGAAATGGTTCAGTAAGCGTTTTTTCTTATGCATCAGAACACACTCTCACATAAAACTGCTGGCACCAGAGTTTTGTTATTATTGTATTAAACTTTAAAAGTAGTTTTCGTTAACTGGAATAAAGCTTAAAAAAATAATATGAATATCAAATATAAAAACTTGGCAAGTAAATGAAATATGTTAAAGTAAAACCACTGCAATAAATAAATGGGGAAAATAAAATAAAATAAAACTATAAAGAATTATCGGAAAAAAAGGAAATCCACAAGTCCACATTTACTTTCTTACTTTCACATTTAAAAAAAATTGTGGTCTATAAAAAAAGATCACATACTTGATGTACATGACGTTTAAAACAACATGAGGTTGAGTAAATACAATTTTCATGTTATAAAAAGAATTTCAATTACAAAAAATTAGAAAACATCCCAAACCTGTGTGATTTCTCAATGAACAACCCATTAAAACTGATAAATACTACTAAAAGCCTGCAAGAATCGTGATAATTGCATAGCAGCTCCACTCAGCTTTGATCAGGTTTTACAAATCACACTGAACATAATAACACAGTTGCATTTACAGCATTAAAAAAATGGTGTAAAATAATTAAATTAATCACAGGTGTTAACGCGTTAACTTTTGACAGCCCTAGTTTTCGCACATTCACTTTAGGGTGTTAAGTGTGCATCCATACCGGATCCCTCTGAGTTTGGCTCTGTTGTCATGGCGATCAATGATGTTGTGCAAAATCTCCAAGACGAGCTGCCGGAGTTCATTGTCCTCCATCAAAGAGATGGAGCATAACGGCTCCAGAAACGCCACGGGCAGGCCAGCACACATCGTTTTACACTTAAACCCTGACGTAACCTACACACACACACACACAGAAAGAATCCATCAGATATGAACAGCACCATTATTACAGTACATATTCACACTATTAACTCTAGCAACACACTTGTTGAAATGGCCAGCAGTGGGAGATGGAGAGCACAGACTGTTGACATCCAAAAAAACAATTGTACGTATCAACCTGCGGCCCATTTCCTGCCTGTTGCTGGGCAACGGCGCCAGAAAAGTTGCCCTGTCTGAAACCAGCTATAAACCAGACTAAAGACAAAATTGGACATTAGAAAAAAAAGAAGAAAAAGGACACTAAGCACCACAGGCAGCTGTAATCTGATGTTATGATCCGTGCAGTCTGCTGTCTAGGAACCTACAGAAACTCCCTCAGGAGGGTGTGGAAGGTTTTTACTAACAAGCAGAGACGAAATGCAAGTCTAATATAACATATTCACTAGTCATGACTCTGAAGCAATGCTTGATACCAGCCTTAAAGGGATAGTTTACCAAAAAATGAATTAATTACTCACCCTCCCTCATGTCGTTCTAAACCTGCAAGACCTTTGTTCATCTTCGCAACACAGATTGCAATTTTTTGATGAAATCCAGGAGCTTTCTGACCCTGCTTAGACAGCAATGCAACCGAAACATTTAAGGCCCAGAAAGGTAGTTATGACATCATCATGTGACATCAGCAGAAAGCTCTCAGATTTCATCAGAAATATCTTAATTTGTGTTCCGAGGATGAACAAAGGTCTGATGGGTTTGGAAAGACATGAGGCTGAGTAATTAACAATAGAATTGTCATTTTTGGTAAACTGTCCCTTTAAGGTACAGTCATGTTAGCAAGATTTATGCAAAGAGTCAGTTGTCAATAGTGTAGAATGAAACTCAAGCATAAAACTCAAACAGAAGTCACTTTTTCTAACCGAGAAGCTTTCCGTTAGTCGGTTTGACAAATTTGTGAACCTGATGCTAAATTTGCATGAGGAAATCTTTTACTATCATATAAAATATCAGACATCTTGGATTCCTATTGAAACTAATGAACTCAAATGATTTTTACTGGCAAAAATTCAGTGAGCAATGACAAATGTGATCGCACCCTTAGATTCTCTTTATCATCACTACCTTATACACACACATAAAAGAAAAGAAAGAGGTTTACCATAATGAGAGAACTTAACAGCATTGCCTGGATTCTCTTAGTGCCCTGATGCCTGAGAAAGAAAAAGGAGATCATTTAAAGTCTTCAGTATAAATATACTTTGCTTTCTTGTTTTGTTTTTCTACATAACAATGGCTGAATCCCTTTATTCATACTAAACACACTAAACAGTAAGTGTATAATAGTAGGTATTTCAGCAGCTAATACCAACAGGAATGACAATGAAATCTGACAAATCAAGATTATTATTTGAAATTATTAAATTAGAATAAAACTATTTCATACAGCCTTTACAAACATTTCTTAATTATATTAATATTGCTTGCTGTACATTTTTAATTAAATAGTAATGCAGTATAATACAGAACAAATTAAAACAACTAAACAAAGACTAAATTAAATAAAATAAAAGTGCTTGAAGTTGCTTTTTTAATCTGTAACAGTAAAATTGAATGTTCTGATTAGTCTGTTTACACTAGGTGCACTTTTGACACCCCTGATTACAAGCCATTTGCATGTTAGCAAATAAGCTTGTGTCACTTTATCATGTGCAATCAGTGCTATAATCAAGGAGTCAAGAAACTGTCTCCAAACAAATGCAGAATCACACACACACACTTTCCTACCCGATCTTGACAGTGTCCAGCGTGTGACACGGCGTGCCGTAAACAGGAACTTTCCCCATAATAAACATCATCACTTCAGCTCTCTGATAATCAGGAAGATTTCCTCCAAAGAAACCTAGACATGCACAAATCCATTTTATTGAATTGGTTCAGTATTTGGACTTCACAAAAGGTCAGATTTTAGTGAGCACGTCGAGCTGTCACCAATAGTTTGGATGATGGCGTTCTGTACGATCCGCTCCTCGCTCTCTTTATTACGGGTGGAGGAAAGGCTGCTCGCGGAGTTCCTGCGGGAACCGTCGCCCAGTTCAAAATCCACACTCATACGCAGATGCTTCAGCAGGGTGTTAAACACCTCCAGGACTGTGGGACCTGAGAATACACGTACACATAGTACAAAAGTCATTATGCAGAACTGTGCAGATTTTCCTTCAAAACCAGCACAGAAAATGCTTAAAACATAACAGATTCCGTCTGGACCTACTGAATAAGCACTATATGATATTAAATAGATAGTTCACCCAAAAATAGCAATTCTGTTACCATTTTCTCACCCTTATATTATTCCAAACCCATATTTATTTCTTCTGTTCAACACATAGGAAGAAATTTTAGTAACCAAACATTTACTGGTAGCCACTGACTTCCATAGTATGGAAAAATACTATTTGGTAATATTTTGGTTACCAAAATATCTTCTTCTGTCAAGTATGGAACAATATCAGGAAGATACATTTTTTGGTGAACTATTCCTTTAAAAACCACATTAAAAGAAACTAGATGCAGGAACTAAAGAGCACTGCTAGGGGGCGCTGTAGTTTCTCTACACAGCAAACCCACAAAACCTTCAGTCACTTGTCAAATAAACATTGTTAATTAAATCAATACACCATTAACCCTAAAGAGTTCACTTGTTCATAATAAACACGCCAATTTAGTGACCGCCTGAAGGTTTTGACTGGGTGACGGCTGTGTTAGTTAACATACCCAACCACAGATTGGGTGGTGAAGAGATGGGACTGAGATACGTGTAAGCATTGTTTTGATTATGAGCAATATGACCTGCGAGAGAAAACAGATTTCAGGAAGGAGACAAGGAATAAAAGACAATGCGGAATGAACATCAGAGGAGATGATGAAATGAAAAGTGGAAATGTAGTTTGTTATTTTCGGCATCTGTTTGTAGTCGTAGTGACTGACACACAAGCAGAAGAACAAACAGAATGACATTAAAAAAAAGAAAGAAATGAGCATAATGATTTCAAGATGAGAATAAAACAGCAACAAGTAGAATTTTACATTTAAACTGTATATTACCGTTAGAAAGTTTGCTGTTAAAGTACATTTAAAAAATTGCTTTTATTCAAGGGAGCATTAAACTGATTAAAGTAAATATTTAATGGTACAAAAATAGGCTAGCTGTTCTTTCTATTAATTGAAGAATCCTAAAAAAAGGTATCACAGTTTCTACAGAAATGTTTTCACATTGACACTAATAAGAAATATTTCTTTAGCACAAAATCATAATATTAGAATGAATTCTAAAAGATCTTGTGACATTGAAAATTTCATCTTTGCACCATAGGAGTAAATTATATATAGTACAGATATTTATAGTACTTTAAAATTGTAATTTCACAATATTACAGCTTTTCCTGTATTTTTGATTAAATAAATGCAGCCTTGTTGAGCAGAAGAGACTTCTTTCAGAAACATTAAAATGTCTTACCACCCCCAAAAACTTTTAGTTGAGTAAACGTAGCAATGTATAAAAGCAGATATTAACCAAAAAAGTAAACTCAACATTGCTAGGATGAATACTTGCTAGTCAAATCCAAAACTGTCCTGTCTTGTGGGTCTACTGGATTTGCTTAGCTGTTTCAAGTCTTATAGCTCAGACAAAAACATGTACATCTCTCCTCAAAAAGTCACACATTATCTATGTCCTTAACACAAACCATGATGCTCATGATGGTCAGTGCTTACCGATGGAGCCCTTGGCTGCTATGGCAACCGTCTCCAGCAGCACCTGTACGATACCTGCCCTCACACGTGGGGTGTTCTTACTGTGGGTGTCGAGGTGAGACAACACTTGCTGGATCACATGGTGAGAATGCTGAGCCTGAAACACACACACACACACACACACACAGAATTTGTTACATGTGCTGTAGAAGTGAATTTACTCTCCATTATCATTAAATGCTGCAACGGTCACACAGGATTAACACAAAGAGATGAAGAGAGAATCTGGTTGCTTCACCTGTATTGAGTACATGATTATCCTGAAACAGGAAACAGCAAAATCATTCGGGTCCCACAGACGATGGTTGTCTAAATGCCTGCAGGGAAAAAAAGGCTGCGTATTATGACCTTTTATAAGACAACATATTTACTGACTATACATGGATAGTGATCTATAAGATTTATCCTTTTCTGTGATTATTAAACATTTAGGTTAATTTGATAATGTTTTCAAACCACCAATACTGCACCAGTATTGGAAGTAATGAACAGGAACATGATTATCTGTATATACCAGGTTCACTGATATCATTATGAATGGAAGAGAGTGCAACATGTAATGCGTTGGAATAAGTCCTGCCTTCTAAACAAAGAGCCAATCGGCAAATGATAGTCAGTGTCCTGAGATGTGCACTTGAGACCTGCAATATATGCTTTTAATGCTTTTCAAGCATAAAAACAACATTTATGGGTCAGTTAATGTCAGCTTTTATTGCAGATATGAAACATGTTATTAAATGTGAACATTGCCATATTTAAATCTGCAGAATTTGCCCTCTGCTAAGTAAAAAGTTAATGATCAATTTTATTTTAGTAATCTTTGCCCTCCATAATTTTCTCAAACAAGCTTTTAGCCTTTTTTTTATGTAAATCTGCAGAGGATCTGTGTTTAGATGCTTTTTTACTAAATGTATCCAATTATCTAAAAAAAAAAAAAGGAAAAAAATAGGGTAAACTGCTTTCATTTATAATAGTGAAGTGGAGATGACACTAGTGGTATTTTAAATCCTTATCCAATTTTTAAATTAATTTACAGAGATCAAAAATATTTTAAATATATTTCAAATGAAGAAACAAAAATAACTACCCCTCACAATTAATATTACAAACCCTTTAAGAATAACTTCAAAACCACTTGAAACACAACAACAACTCATAATTAAAGAAAAAAAAAAATGTTAATTTATATTTAAAAGTTATTTACCCACATTTTGTTTCAAAACAATATGATTATATTTCTTCCCTGAAGATATTTTAAGAAATGTCTCAGTTTTTCTCATCATTGGAAACCAATAGTCAGTTAGTCACCAAAACAGTTTGATAGAAGCCTTCACTAAAATATCTTTAAGTTCTGCAGAAGAAAAATAAAAAAAAAGTCAGATTTGGAATCCAAATTCCATCGGTAAGCTAGTCTTTAAAGTCTCATGTGCAGCCAGGTGGCCACATTCACAGTCTGTGATTTTTATACAGGTGTTTGGTGTCAATTCTGGCAGCGCTGTCTGTTATGTCGGACATGGTGCTTCCACTCAACAGCAGCTATGATGCGGAAAACTTGAGCATTCCTTCGCCACATCACAAATCCTGTTTCCACACCTTTATCTCTCCTCTTTTCCGCAGTCTGATCTAACTCCAAAACCTCTATGCCACCATCGTCTCCCTTCCTGCTGTCGCCATGGTAACGTCAATCTGATCTCACCCCCCATCCGATGCGAGCTATTTTTAGAACGCCTGAAATCCCCCTCCACCCAAAAAAAGCTCTCGCTGTCTGTCTGCTTCCCTGAACACCAGCTTTATGTGTTATCAGAGGTACAGATATCTGCCCTGGAGCTCAACGTTCCCTCAAACCCTCACACAAGTTTAATAAATACAGAGCACACAGCACCCGGTTTAATCAGAAAAGAGCCAGAGAAAGAGCGAGACATGAGAGACGGAGAGATGTGAAGGAGAAGGTGAGGCGGTGTGACAGAGAAAGAGACGTGCTTCAGAGCCCCTTGGCGCTTTGATATTCTCTTTTTACAGACGTCTCACTCAGCACTAATTGGCCAATGACTGAGATGAGCCAAAACAGTCTCATTAATGAGCCCTGTGAGTGTCCGCACACGCACACACATGCTGCATACGGCTGCATGTGTCTGAATTGTGTGCTAATAAGCTGCAGATGGAGACCAGGTCAGAGCAGTCAAACCAAGAACTGCTCATTTACACACAACGCCAAAGTCAAAACCGCTCGTCTTTAACTCTGAATCTAAAGTTTCACCTTCAAACGCCATTAAACTCAATGAAAGACAGACCATGTCTTTGAAAGAAGCTTCTTCTGCTTGCAAAGGCTACATTTATTTGACCAAAATTACAGTAATACAGTAATAATGAGAAATATTAATAAAATGACTGTTTGCTGTTTTAATAGATTTAAAATTTAATTTATTCCAGTGATGGCGAGGAAGAATTTTCAGCATCATTATTCCAAGCTTCAGTGCCACATGATCCTCCAGAAATCATTCTAAATGATTTTAAAAGTAGTGTGCACAAAATCGTAAATAAATACATTTTCTAATATTTGTAGTATTTCAATATTTAAATCACATTTCAGTGCAATATAAAACCTTTTTTTGGTTTTATTGCTTGAAACACTCTGTCGTAGTGATAGACTCATTATTAGACCATTTACTTGCTTATAAAATGACCTTGAAATGACTTCAATATTCCTTTAGACTTGCCTGGATGTGCGCTGCATGAATCAGGAGAACATTAGTGCTAATGGAGGAAAAAAACAGCTATGATGTGATGACATATTCAAGTAATAAGCCACGAGAGGACAGGCTATGGAGACCTTACTATAGTTAAGAGGTGTTAAGCATGATAAAAAAAATGACAACTGAATTATGAGTGCAGTCACAAATATAGACGAAAATTCACCTGCAGGTTCTTTCAATAAAGAGATCTATTAACTTAGAATATATAGCTGTAATTTAATATTTAATACTGTTAAACTAATTCCAGCCACATGAGAATAATCAATACAGCTTTCACTGCACACTGTCTACTTATGTAATACAGACTCTAAAATGTTTTTTTTGCAGCTTGTCCAATTTAATTAAAGTAAGTTGATACAATTCTTACACATTTATCAGGCATGCAATTAATTTTAGTTTGTGAAATGAGTCATTTTAATTTGTCAAATGAAAGTTTGCTTAATCCATTCGCACTGAGAATAATTTTCACAACACTGGAAAATTATGTTTTTAATCTAAAATCATCTGTCCATATAGTCTATTTAATTTGGAATGCTGGTAAATTAAAATATGGTTATTTCTTCATTTTGTAGAGCAGGAAAACAAAGCTCAGTATGCAGCGTTTGGTTATAAAAAGCTTAAAATATTAAAATGTGTAATTATTATGCAGTCATACCGGAATACAAAATCCACCTAAATACTTTTCATTTTTTGCAAAAAAATAAAAATAATATATATTTATATTGAATAAATAATAAAGGTATTGTTGATACTAAAATTAATTTCTGAAGATTCAACAGACTGGAAAGGCACTAGGCTGCAGAGTCACATATTTGCATCTGTAACCCATTTAACAAATAAATCAAGCACTGAACAGCTGGATTCAGATCACAACAATTCCTTTAACACAAAACAGAGCCATCTGGGCGCTGCTTGCATTTTCTACATGATGTTTGTGTTGAGACTGGAATGAATGAATCCCATCATGCCCACAGCGTGAGAGGAAGCAGACGAGCGGTTGACAGCAGCAGCAGCGTCTGGACACCTGAGCTCGCAGGCTAACACCGCGCTGTGTGTTTGTCTGAAAACATCTGCGTGTCTCTGTGTATCTCAAAGAGCTCTGGCACCCTTTGCATAGGAGTAGGCACTGCATATTTGAGACCAGAGCTCATCAAGATCATACAACACCTGATATTGTATTGTATATTGTATTGTCTGCTTTCAATTGCAATCTCTGCTCACTGTCAACACTGAGAAGTAATTAATGGAAACTGACATCCATGAAAAGCTGAAACATCCACACATATTGAAGCCTGTGGGTTTGTGTGTGTGTTACAGGGATATATGAAATATCACAGACTTCAAATGGTACATTACCAATATTTTGCAGATATCTGTACCTGTCTTTAACATGCAGGTATTCAGCACAGGTCAGGCAGTGTGATTTGAAGGATAATAGTTCATGTTTAAGAGTGAATAACGCATTAATGCATGATTTTAGAACAAAATGCATTGATAATGCAATTTATATTTATGTACCATAACCATAACAAAACAGTTAGGGCATGTAAAAGCTTTGGTGTGAAGTGTGTGACAATTTGAAGAGATGACAAGCTCATAAATATTCTTCCATTAGTAAAATTAGTAGTAGTGGTCAATGATTCTGCACATCAATCTAAATACATTTTCAGAAAAACCAAAAAGCCTATCAAAAGTGAATACCATGATACTGGTGTTCCCATAGCAACACAAAACGGAAGTTATAAAAAAACTGTAAAAAAGAACTCCAATAGCAACGTCACAATAGCTCCCGGACTAGAAGTGAGCATTTTAAAAATTAGGGATCACAATGTAATGTTATTACCATTGCGACAAAGTTCAGTACAAAACCTGTTCATTAGATGCCACAAGAATCCAACAAACAGTGCTATATACAGTACACTAAATATGATGTACTATACAGAAATCTCAGCTGGCCAGATAGTGATTAATATTTTATAAATCATTCAAATATTTGTGTCTGGGAGTTTTTAAATGCTTAAATATATAACATGAGCTCATGAACAGCTATTTAGTATTCTCAAATGAAAGGAGTAGAGAGAGGCTTAGACATGGAAACAGCATTCATTACGTCATGACTTAACAAGCGGATAATAAGTGAACCACTGCTGTTGCCAAAGTGACAATTCAAACAATAGCACTGGATTATGGTGCCTGGACATGGTGATGTTACTTACACCAGTACAGGGTGAACGGCGTTGTTCATGTTGCCGTAAGCAGCACGACCCAGCAACTCTCGAAAGCAACTCTCTGCCAGTGAAGCTGGATTTTCCTCTCCAGCCCTGAGAGAGAGAGAGAGAGAAACATACACATAAGTGTAAGCGCAATATATTAAACTGTCGTTTACAGTGTGTGGTTTCACATTCTACATTCTGATGTCAAATACAAAAGTGTATTAAATGATGCATTAAGACCTTTTAGGAAGAAACCCAGCCACCTCTCTCTCTCACACACACACACACTCTTTGTCCCTTCAGCTCACCGACAGCCCATGGAAAGCAATTAACAGAATCCGACGACCTTGAAAAGACGAAATAAGCACACAACTATGCACACGCATACACACTCATCTGCTGTGTGTAAGTGTGTATGTGCTTTCTGGAGCCAATAATAGCCCCGCATTCAATCTAATCAGACTGCTATAAATTAAAGCACCGCAACCAAAAACTATGTTTTGTAAAAGACTACTTGCATACTGTTTACTTCACAGCATATACTGTATATTTCCTGCATTTTTTTAATAAAGAGTATGGAGGACTGCTGTCACATTAATTTATTACATTGCTGTTTTCAGGGCCGTTTGCACCAAGGACGATGACTATAATGATTTAGGGCTGCACGATTGATCACAAAGGCTGCAATTTAATTAAAAATAAATAAATATATGTGCTGGATGTTTATGAGTGAAGCGCAGAACTGTGTTCTTTTATACGCAAGCAGCTCATGATCCAATGTTTTCACTATTTCAGAGCAGCTCATTTTGAAATATTAAAATAGTAATAGGTATTATCATTATTTTTTACAGTTATATTGATTCAAATCACAAATTTTATCAACTTGTGCAGCGATACAGACTAGAACAGTGAATCGTAAGATTTTTTTTATATCGGAATGAAAAATAATTTTTTTTTTATACATTTAACACTATAGCTATACCGACACACAAGAACAATATAACTGATATCCCTTTTTGTCATTTTTTATTCCAGCTTCTGCATGTTAAAACTATGACGGCCAAACAGAATCCACTGTTTACATACATATATGTATGTGTACTGGGTTTTTTATTAATTAAATCTGTTAATTCTATGCGTGCATATTGTGTATATTACACAATGTATATTACAAATATAGTATAAATAGTACTAGATTATCACAGTTATGCAACTAAAAAGTAATTACATCAAATAATTAAACAAATGAAACATTAAAAAATACAATTTTAATATATTCAGAGAGATAAGCTTTCAGATGGGAAAAGCATCCGCTGTGACATCAGCATGTCAGATGTCATTCTCGACCAGCTTACACACGTCAATCAAACGCAAGCCCAGGTTTGTGTTTGCAAACTTAATCACTGATCGATGCACCTGATCGGATTTCAGCTCCTGATTATAGGGCAGAAGGGTATGATTGATGTTTTCGTACTCAAAAACACAAACAGGCAATTAAAATTAAGTATTCTGTGCACACAGGGGCCCTTATCTGAGAAACACTCATGTTTTATTCTTACACAAACAACCTTAAAGGAATCAGATATCCTTGATTGCCCTCTACATGTGGACCTCCAAACCTCTCTTATCAAGAAAATCTTCCTCCCTGCCTGTCCATGTGTTTGTTGGTGTTATGGTGGTTTTATTCAGTGTATGGTACAGAATTAAAAAAACATCAAGAACATACTGAACAGCAAATATCACCTTGAGCATCAAAAACTAAATGATTTTGCCTTCTCAAGTGTGTGTGTGTGTGTACTGTACCTCTCGGAGTCCTCATTATCTTGCATGTTAAACAGCATGGAGGGAATGAGTTTATCCATGTGCTGAGGTTCCCAGATGATTGCCTGCAGTTCATCATTCACAGTCTTTCTGACCACACCCTGGAGACCCTTAATGCCTGCTACACGGATCCTACAGTGAGAACACGTTAAACAAACTAAATAATGCACTCATTAGTGTCAGATAAAGTGGTCAATTTATAGTGGTCCCAAATGTATTTGAACACTTACTTGTCCTTAATTAGTTAATTTGTTCATTAAATTAAAAATAAATTAAATTGAAAAAATAAAAATACAGGCATTTTAGGTGGAAGAATATATAAAATAATGAATAGAATACCACAAAAATGCATAAAATGTATAAACAGTTATTTTTACAAAGTAAATGTAAAAAAACAGTTTTCTATTTTAATATATTTTAAAATGTAATGTATTCATGTGACAGCAAAGCTGAATTTTCAATTCAATTTTCAGTGTCACATGATCCTTTCGAAATTATTGATTTTGTGCTCACGCGCCATTTCTTATTATATTATATTACATTTAGTGCTGTCAAATGATTAATTATGATTAATCGCATCCAAAATAAAAGTTTGTTTGCATAATATATCTGGGTGTTCGGTGTATATTTATTATGTGTGTATATATATATATATATATATATATATATATATATATATAAATAAATACACAGACATACAGTATATATTTTGAAAACTATATTTATATTATAAATAAATATTTTAATATGTAAATATTTTTTTTAAATATATGCATGTGTATTTATATATACATAATAAATATACACAGCACAAATAAATATGTTATGTAATAAAAAACTTTTATTTTGGATGTGATTGATCATGATTAATCTTTTGACAGCACTAATTGAATCATATTATATTATAGTGTTGCCAAACGATTAAAAGCATCCAAAATAAAAGTTTTATGTTTACAAAATATATGTGTGTATAGTGTGTATATTCATTATGTACATATAAATACACACACATGCATGTATATATTTAAGAAATATATATATATATATATATATATATATACTTGATTATGCGATTAATCAATTGACAGCACAATTATATTATATATTGTTTTCTATTGACATCCCAACATGAAGACTAAACGAACTAATACACACACCTGCTGCGAGTTTCGGGGTCCTCGTGTGTGGAGTGACACATGGCACTGAACTGAGAGACAAAAAAGTCATATCTGCGATGGTAAGATGGCGTATCCTCCTCAATGTTTGCAAACTTCACAAACTACAAGGGAAAACACACACACACACACTCACAATGATTATGTCAAAAAAACACAACCACACCCAATCTTTTCTCACACAATAACAGATTCAAAAACACTCCCATGCAAAGGTGTGAAGGCGATATTCCTCCCATGATGTGCAGAGGAAGTAACTGATATCAGCCAGAAATGTGTGACATCTCATTAGAGAAGCAATAGTGTGTTTAATTGCATACAGCACGTGTGAACCACTGCTTGTTTCAACTACACAGTTTACAGAGTAGATATTTGAGCTTTTAGGGTTTTATTTTACTAAAGTCCACTAAAAACAGTCATAATTTTCCTATTTTACATAACCATTCCCACTCAAAATTAAACATGCATTAAACAACCTCTACTTTCACAGGCTTCTATTTGGCAAATTTCAAACTACTAAATGATGTTGGCAATCTCAAGCATTCAATACTGTCATGATTTTCAAGTGACCTGCTTCTGCAAGGATATTAAATAATAGTTTACGCAGCTTAACTGAGAAATGTAGTTTTGGCCTTCAATAGATGATGCAATGTTTAAAACACCTAAACAATTCAATGCAGCAGAATCTTTGCAATGCTTTAGATACACTGGGAACATATTTGAAAGACCCAGATAAGGAATAATACAGCAGAAAATTGAGTGAGCAGAGAGAGAGAGACAGTGCAAGAGAGAATAAAAGGAAAAAAGCATCATAACATAAATGGCAGAATAACAGTCAAAGCCATTTTCTCATCTTCCACCTGAACCTCTCGCATCTCCTGCAGAGATTTAGGATTGCATTAGCTGGATTGTCACACACACACACAAACTTACTGAGTTGGTGCCAAGCACTTGCAAATCGGGTTCTCTGGATTCCAGCAGTTTGGCTACCATGTGCAAGAAGCTCTCCACAAATGGCTTGATACTCTGGGAATGACAGGCCATCAACAACTGGTCCAATGCCTCCATTGCTATTACCACGTACCTGCACACACACATACACACACACCAATCAATCAAGATCCCCAAAAAAATACTTGAACATACTAAACATATTTGTAGTCCATAGTAAGCAAAAATAAAAGTGTAAGAGAGCAAAATTAAATAATACAATTGCAAGAAATAAAATAAATTAACAAAATAGCAAGAAATAAAATAAATTAAAAATTATAAGAACAATGGTTTGATCTGAAATGACAACTTGGCCATCTTGTTATTTGTTTTTTTACATTTATTTTAGTGTTTTGCTTTTTCACAGAACAAACAGCACAACGATAACATAACAACACGAAGGAAAGAAAAGACAATTACAATAATAAAATATAAATTCAAATCTAATAACCGAAGATGGAACAACAGAACACTGAGGGACAAATGCATATATAGACAAATTATAATTTAACTGGTCAGGTAATGTATAAGCAGGATACAAATTTGTAAACACTTAGTCTTGTGCCTGTATATTACAAAATAAAATTATATACACATAAACAACATTATCCTGACTTACTGGACATCAAATAATACTTTAGGCACTGTATTAAATACATTTTGGCCTTCTTTTCACCTCAGTGGACGAATTATTATCATAAATCTTTTTTATTGTATCACTATTTTTTAATCCAGAACTCCATATGCAGAAAATTTATCAAATTAAGATACTAAAAACAAAAGAAGAAAAGCTAAATAGGTGTTTATTAAAACAATAACATATCAATTGTCACAAGGAAAAAAATATAATTATAATAGAAAAGAGAAAATATAAACAAATATTTAAAAAAAAAAGTAATACAAGTATAATTTTATTTACTATATATATACTATATAAAAAACTATATTTATGATTAATGAACATTTTAAAATTTCACTTACTGATGGCAGGTGCGTCAAAGGTAATTCTGCACTGACATGCATTAAAGGGATACATATGTACATATGGTTGTAATGCATATCATGCATATCTTACCCATAGCGATGTCGTACCACATCTCTGCTGAGGCGTTCGGCCAGGTACGCTCCGATACGGTCCAGCTTTTCTGGGGCTGACACTGCATAAAAAGTCAGCTTTTCCATATCAGATTTCACCAGTCCATCCTGAGGGGGAAAAAAAGAGCAATAAACTTTACTAAAAAAAATTTTTTTTTTTACATTTTACCAGAAACTGCCACTTTCTGCAATAACCATTCACTAGTAAGAATCTGTGCTGAAGATGCATTATTGTGCTGTTTTCATTTATTGTAATTTTTTTTTTTCCCCCGTTAAACAAAATCTCCTATTGTTGTTAATATTGCTTTAATTATTCCTTAAATTCTGGGAAGGTTTTATAAATAATCTTATTAGTTGTTTATTCTAAACTACTTTGGTTTGGAATTGTGGCAATTTCTTATTAAAAATATTTGAAACATAAATATTATTTGAAAGTATTAAAATCTTTGGGTTTTTTAAGACTGGGTAGAATATTTACAGTGAATATTTTCTACTGAAGTCTTATTCAACAGAAAGCATCAGAAAATCAATCTTACCCAGAATCCCTTAAGAGAAATAAACTCCCGAAGCTCTCAAAGTGCTAATTAACTTAACACGATTTTAACGTACGGTACATAATATGACTGCAGGGAATCTGTCTCTCTGTGTGTGTGTCATTGGAAACAGTCACACCATCTCATGAGAATATTACTCACACTTAGCCTTTAGAGAAAACAATTGTGTGTGTGTGTGTGCTTCTAATCAACAGAGCTACATGTTAATGTGATGAATATGAAGTAACAGCAAGGTTAAAAACCTTCCCAGAGTGTGTGTTAATGTATATCACATTCTCAAAAACTGCTGAGCGGTTAAAATTAAAACATCAATAATACATATTGATAACAGTGCCAAGACACTTCTCTTCAAAAATATGAATAACGAGCAACAGTTGCTAGTCAACGGTCCTTTAAATTGAGATTGATAGTCCAAGTAGCTTCTTTCTTATTATGCGTGGCATTTACTTTAGCTGGTCTCTGAGGACAGGAAGAGTCGATAAGAATATATTTTGATCACAGCACTTGAACTTGAATGTGTCTGAATCCCAGTGCATGAACTCTGATATAAAGATGGTATTTAAAGAGGCATTTATTTCAAGCATCTTCCAAAAACGCATGTAAATTAGCAAGACTTGTTGACTGCAGAAGTTTACTGTGTCTCCTTAAATTAATCTATAAAATGGTTTAAAATGCAGATAAAACATTGAGATTTTGATCAGGCAAATATTTATTCCATTTTAAGATTAACAGCTAGTATCCACTGCTTACCAATGAAGATTCTATAAGTTACAAAATTTATGATAATCTTGTCAAACGAAAAATTAAAATACATTCCAAATTTTCCAATATTTGACTGCATTTTAAGATTTCATACTGTCAATTTAATTAATTGTTATTAAATAATTATTATAGAAAATGATGTGAAAATACAGATTATATAGTGAGATATTTTGGTCATTTTTGAATAATGGTTGCTTAGCCAATGAACAAGATTCTATCAGTTACAAAATCTATGAATATTCATGTCAAATGGAAAATTAAAATACACTGCAAATTTTAAAAGATTTTACAGTAAAAAAAAAAAAAAGAACAAAATGTTTAATACTTACTTAAAATACTTATACACACATATTAAAAGGTATTGTCATTTGTTATAATGTCTTATGTATAATTATATTAATAAGATGGATAAGATTAAGATGAATGCCTAGCAACCAGGAATATTCCATTAATATTCCAGTAATTCCTTGCATTTCCATTTATTGTAGTGATATGTTACCTTGGGATCCTCTGGGAAAATGTTGTCCACTAGACGCTTGTAGCGTGGCCGCAGAGGACCACAACATCCACACACACCTGTGAAAAGAAAGAAGTTGTCTTACATAAACAAATGAAACATGGACAACCTTGACATTTTAAATAATCTTTGAATGTTTGAGTTCAGTCTACATGAACACAAATAACTTCAGAGAGTTTGAATTTGTGCATTTAACGAAATAAACAGATCTAAGATACCATTGTTACATCTGTCTGCATGGTTTTGCAATTGTTTTTTTATTCTAACAGGTTTTGTTTGAAACATCTCCTGCCAAACATCACATTTTAAGACGGTTTGTTAAGTTAAAAAAATCTTCAGCTTTTACAAATGTGCCTCGTGACACCTGCTTTCTGTTGCGTTTCACCGTGCTGTCTCTGGAGGGTTCTGAATGCAAGAATGGCTCTAATGAGATAGGACAGATATGCAACATAAGCAGTCTGACACATACATTCAGACTTCACCCACTCAAGCCAATAAGAACTTTAGAATCTACATA
The DNA here is from genome assembly GCA_032359235.1 of Enteromius mattozi. Taxonomy (NCBI): domain Eukaryota; kingdom Metazoa; phylum Chordata; class Actinopteri; order Cypriniformes; family Cyprinidae; genus Enteromius; species Enteromius mattozi. The sequence goes on along the minus strand of JAUMHE010000043.1, from coordinate 16,312,987 downwards.
TGCATGATTTTAAAATGAGACGTCAGGATGAAATGTGTATGTGTGCACTGATGAAACGCACAATGCAAACTACAGTCTCTGTGTGTGTGATGCCACACAGTTTGAAGGGCTGATTAATTATTAAAAAAAGTCAAAGAAGAAATCTGAGAGCAGCAGAGCAGCCAGTACACACACAAACACACGCACACTCCTTATATTCAACACACACACGCTGCTCTGACAGCCCTTCACCAGCTAGAGCTGAAATTGTTCATTCATCCAGTCCAACATGGATAATAAATCTGGTTGCATGTGCATGCATGTGTATATGCCATCAGAACGTGTGCGTGTGTGTGTGTGTGTGTGTGTGCAGGGATTGTAAAGTGAGATGTGGAAAAGGAGCCGCCATTATCAGCTCAAACACCTGATCCAACTTCAGAAAGACGGAAAAAGCGAGAGATGCTGCGAGGGAGAGAAATAAATAGAATAGCGAAAGAGAGCAGGTGAGCGAGGCGAGCTCTACGGCAAAGTGACAAATGCATCAACAATCTTACTAACAAAGGGTGTGCAACAGGCTTGTATTAATCATCACGATCGCACACAAACACACACATAGATACCAAGTCTGCTAAGAAAAGATCTCCTCTCCCAGGTGTGTCTGTATCTGAAGGTCCCATCAGCTTCTGAGCGTGGCACCTGCCTGTACCTCCTCATTATGACCTGTGACCTTTGTTGACTCCTTAAGACCCTCGGAACCTCAAACCTGGTCAAAACAATGACCTTTCTGCCTGCTGCTTCAACCCAGGTCTGAGACTCAGACACACCTGGACTGAATACCTGTAGAGGACTCGCCCTCTACTGGGACTGGCAGGAAAGCCAACCAATTACAGGAATGGAAGTTACGCCTACTGTGTTCTGTCAGGGAGGTGACAGATAGAAATGAGATCTGGACTCAGAAAGTATAATCTTTTAAAATAATAAATAATAATAATAATAATAAAATCTGGGACATATTAATTGTTGAAATAATATTTTTTTGCTCATAAGACCTTGTTTACATCAGCAGACAGAAGTAAGTACCATATTCAGCTAAAAATTTATAACACATGTTTGTTAAGAATAACGTGCACTTTATTAGGTACACCTTGCTAGTACCGGGTTGGACCCCCTTTTGCCTTCAGAACTGCCTTAATCCTTCATGGCATAGATTCAACAAGGTACTGGAAACATTCCTCAGAGATATTGGTCCATATTGACATGACAGCATCACGCAGTTGCTGCAGATTTGTCGGCTGCACATCCATGATGCGAATCTCCCGTTCCACCACATCCCAAAGGT
>JAUMHE010000043.1:16288187-16307652 GCA_032359235.1 Enteromius mattozi | reverse complement strand
AGAGTGAAATGAAACTAATGAAAATTAAATTAATCTACTTTGACGAATCGCCAGTAAAAATCATTCACAGTCAGATGTACTTTTTTGGCATGTTGTGAGTGAGCTTCAATTGAAATTTCATTTCATTTAAATAATATTAAAATAAACGTATCTACTTGAATTATCGCTGCGACAATCATACACATTCAGACAGCCATCTTTGGCACGAGTGGGAACTACCACTTTTATTACTCAACCAAAATGGCTGTTATTGGCCGTTGATCTCAAAATGGCCAAAAATTTGCTTTGTTGATAAACTGGTCAATTGTTAATTCCAATGAAAGCTTTTTCACCTAATATTTCGGCATTTAAGCTCTATTCACCTGTCAATCTGTATATCTGAATGTTTCTATATATTAAACACGCTGAAAAATGACCTGAAATCAAGCAATAAAAGGACACGCGGACAAAAACAAGCACAAACACACCTACCAGCATCAGCGTTCTCTGAGTCCATGTCTGTGCCTGCTCACTGGACCTGGGAGACAATCGCTCTCTTTCTGTCTCTCTATCTTTCTCTCTCTAGGCATATAGTGCAGGAAGTCTAACCATATTCTATAACACACACACACACACACACACGCATCTGCATGAGGACAGAGGGGTGAGCAGTATTTAATTCTGATGATGCTGGTGTTTTGGCACATTGAAAATTTCACCGCAGTGTCAACACGAGCATCTGAGCGAATAATGCCACCATGCACACGCACACTCTTGACCAACACAAAACACACACGCCGTCGCCTTCCCTTGATGTTTTCCCTCACACTGAATCTTCACTAGCACATCGTCCACTGCGCATATGAATGAGGCATTGCTGAAAGGAAAGCGATACAAAACAGATGACAGATCAAACACATACACAGATCAAACTCTCAGGCGCACTCAAAACGGCAGATCAAACTTTGCTTTGCAAACGTGCACATTATCATCTCAAAGCCATGAGAGAGGGAGAAAGATTCTTGAGAGAGAGAGATAAACAGAGAGCTCCTTCAGAGAAAGAGAAGCGGAAAGATCCTTGAGAAATAGAGAGACAGGCTAGGCGGTCATTGTCCCCTGCACACAGACGTTTCAACAGCATTTACACTGTCAATCAGGATTTTTTTTCACTGATATTTGAACAGACTGAATCTAAATGACAATATCATCTGACATTCGATTAAGTACATATTGCGAACACTTGACATAGTAATTTTACCGCAATTTGAGAATGATTTAACATCTCATGCTGCTTAGAAATCCTAGCTGGAAGAACAAAAAGACACAAAATCACATTGAAACAGCAGTTCTCATTTTCAGCAAGGTGTGCAAACTACAAAATAGCAAGCAATTACTGCTGTATCCAAAGTCAGGATTTGCCATTTGCCAGCGGAAGCGTTTAAGGGTATGCAAACTCAAAAAGTCCTCTGTAAAAGATTAAAACTTTTAGTTTTTTATTGTTATCAATAAGAAATAAGATTTAATTTCATATTAAAATAATTATTTTTGTTTTACTCTTAATTACAATTAAAAAAAAAAAAAATAAATAATAATAATAATAATTGTCTTTATTTTAATTTTTTTTTAAATGAATGCTGTCCAGGTTTTAAAAAATGTGATTATTTGGACTTGAATAAGATTTGTAAAATTTGGCAAAGATTTCTACAACCAAAGTCAATTTCTGCCAATACTTTGCTGCCGACAGAAACTGTTAAGGGTGTGCAAACTCACGTCTTCTGTAGGAGAATAATTTTTTATTCTTATTAATTCAATAATTAAGTTCTGTTACTGTTGTTGTTAAACAATAATAATAATAATAATAAAATAATCCTTAATTTTATCTGAGAACAAATATTTGTTTGTTGCTTTTCTTTTTAATTAATGTGCTCAATTTTTCAAAATCTTGATTATTTGGACCAGAGTAAGACTTATAAAATTGGGCAATGATTCTAAACATGAATGTATCTAAATCACTTACCGCTCAAGTAAGTTTAGTCAATGCATACTAAGATCTACACACGAGTTATACTATCAGGGAAATCAACACAAAATAACTGACATCTGTGCCATATTTTGCAATGTTTTGTCAACCTCTTCAAGACATTTTAGAGTCACATACAATATAATAGTAGTCATAGTAGAAGTACTACTAAACAATGTTAGATCGCTAGTTAATAATACAGTCAGTGATGTCTTAAGTGAATGTAAATAGACAAGGAAAAATAAGTCATATTTGTGTCAAGGAAATAGGCCTGTAGTGTGAATGCACCGGCAAAACATTTACAGAATCCCTTTTTCTTTCTACTTTCCTCTCTCATCCCATGTCAAGGATAAAGGGCTCGTCTTACAGGGTCCTGACTGCCCAGAAATAGACTGTGTGTGTGTCAGAGCAGAGAGGTTATCATACTCCCTCTGAGGGGTGTGGGAGTAGTGTTTGTACTTCAGTGGAGAGGTCACCCTACTCTCAGTGTGTGTGTGTGTGTGTGTGTGTGTGTGTGTGTTTTTACTTCTCTTCTGAGTGCAGAGCGTCAGCAGCAATAACCCTCAGGGGTGTCTGGTCTACTGCGTCAAACTACACATTATGCAATCTGACGAAATAATGCAACACTAAACAATTTCACAAATGGCAAACTAAATGCCACACAAAACTATATTACATGCAAAACTAAAGAATCTCACAAACACCAAACATAGCAATAATAAAAACTAAACCACCAAAACAATTGCAACGTAAACAACACCAAACCAGTCTTGAAACTGATTAATAACAAAACAATACCAAAAATGGCAAATCATACCAAAACAATCTTTTAAGTTAATGAACACCAAAATTCAAAGAGATATTTCACATCAGAAGAGAAAACACAATCACAATTGTGTTTAAACTGACTTCCAACAACATACAACATAAATAAAATCTCTCCTCAAAACAAAAAAAACAACCCCAAACAACTTTGCAGAGGCCAAACTAAATCAAAATCACAACAAAGTCCAAAGTATGACAAAGATCAGCTAAGTCAAATAAGACTAAACAACACCAACCATAGTAACATCTAAATAAATAAATAAGCCACGTGTCATATAGTCATGGCCTCAGATAAAAGAAATGAAAACCTTTCGTTACTTGAAATTAAAAGACGTTAAATTATAAGGAAACTTTTTTTAATTTGATATACTAAAATAACTAATAAAATTCAATAAAAAATCAAATTAAAATCTGAAAATATGACAAAAACTTGCCAAATTCAAAATAGTAATAAAAACTACAATTGAATCTCTGTGATTCTGAAATAACACTGAAGAATGAAGCAGACAATTTCTCTCGGTTGCAGGAGATTTTCATAAGCTTTTCAGGAACCTTAAATTCAGAGACGTCAAAATACATTACATAAGATATCAATCTTAGACCCTGCTGAGTAGGATTTTATGCTGACACTAAATCACATGCCAGTGCCACCTGCTGTCAAGGTCTATGCCATCCGTGCCAACACCTCAACAGAGTCTGATGTGACTTATTGTCCTGCATGGGATCATGGGTAAATGATCATTGTCAATGACCGTGGGAACTCTGGGAGTACTACTGAATGATTAGCATTTTCATGTACCTAGTTACTTAAGGAGAGAAAACCAAAACCATATAGTACTTTTTGTGCTTTTTCTGTTGATGCAGAAGCAGCAGGGAAGAGCTGAGATCAGCAGAACCCCAGTAGGCTAATGACACTGACTCATTCTCACATACACACTGCAGCACAACATTTGCAGCATAAACCGTCTTAAGTTAATGACAGAGGGCTGAGGCTGTGACCAGCTCGGGCTCGGGTTTGGGCTCTTACCGGTAGGCATTCCTCCACTCGGTTCCGTCCAACCCGCGTCCGATGCACTGCGTTTGGATCAAATCAGCTTAAAGGGGGGGCTGGGTTCGACATATGGATCCGAACACGTCTGGATCACACACAAACACAAATACATACGGATTAAGCGAATCCTATCAGAACCCGTCACCGAGGTTAAACTGACGGCTATGAAAACACATGATTAAAAATGGCAGTACGGCGTCTTGTGTTGTTAAGAATTGATAAAGTAAAGAAAGAGAGTTGTGTGTGAATACCTGTAGATGCAGATTAAGCGCAACACATCCGCGTTTCCTGCTTCACATTCCGCGTGACGTCGGGACACGCCAACACGGAAGTGATAGTCGCTGAGAAGAGAGAGGAGCGTCGAGTTTGAAAAAAACAAAAACACAGCACACGCCGCGGGGACTCACTGAGTGGAACAGGTGGGAAGAAGAAAGAAGTTATTTGCTTTGTTATATTGCATTATAATAACAAGTGCCTGGGATATTGTGTGAATCTGCTCTCCCATACAGCTTCTAAAATTAATAAGCAGGGCAATCTCGGTTGCTTTGATTTAGGTTAATGAACTGCTCTTTTGTGTGTGTGTGTGTGTGTGTGTGTGTGGGTTGGTGGATAAAAAGTCATTAAAAAGAGCTATTACCGCTCTCGGAGTTTTGCATGGCATGTGGCCAGAATATTTTTTACTCTTAATTTTTTCTTAAAATCAACCAAAAAATGACACTTGTATCATATTACTCTTTAACGAATTTGTCTTTTTTCTATGACACACTACAAGAGACATTCTGTTGCTTGGTTTTCCAATAAATACAATGAAAATCTTAGCTTCAATACTCAGCCCGATTATTTGGTCCCAAACACCAGTTAATGGTCCACAGGAGGGAAAGATTATCAATGAATGACTTTTACATTTTGGTGTTGTATCATTTCAGTCAGAAAACTTGGAATATAGTCATAAGAACCACTTAAATGAGGCTTTTGTGACATTTTCAAGCGCTTATAAATGCTTTGGTTCCTATTCACTGTAACTGAATGAGTGTGTCACATGCCTACATTGAAGTCTTAATAATTTTGCATTGCAATTGTGAATGTAATAGGTTTTCCAGGAAACGATTTTGTTGAAATCTGCTACCAGTGGCCTGATGTTTTAAAACATCAGCACACATGTACCAAGTTGCAACAAACTCTTTTATGTTAGAAACCCCTTTTTACTAATTTAAAGATATTACTAGTGAAATTGAGTGGGTTTTAATGTCTTTGTTGTTACAAAAACCTGCCACTTCATTACAACACATTATGGGCAGAATCCGATCATTTACAGTAGTCGTAATGAATAATGATACAAAGCCCAGTAATGTCTGCCTGTGTCAGACCTCCTGTGTATAACTGGATTATATTAGGATAAGCTGAAACCATCCAGTCAAACAGCCTAAGCTTTGAGGACCTGACCATGTGTGTCTATGATAGAGAGAGAGAGTGAATACACAGTATTAAGATAAGACCTTTGCTTTACAGGAATTATGTGTGATTAAGCTCCATTTTATCCAAACATCTATTAAAACACTGAAAACACACACATGCAGTCTCAATCACTCACTGTCTGATTGCATACTTGCAATTCTCTGTAAATAGTTGCTTTTACATTGTATCATGGCTTAAATGTTTAACAAAATGTGCAGGGAAACCACAATGCTGGTGCACAAACTGGTTTGATACAGCACTGGCATCTACAGATGCAAACATTTGCATAATAATTACTGAAATGCTGGCCAAATAATCCTATTTCACCAATAATCTCCATTAAATCTGTGTGATGTGATTTCTCCCTGTGGCCACACACACACACACACACACAATGTTTTCTGCCTCATTGATATTGGTGGTTTAATGAAGCATGAAAGTTTGGGCAGTTTGATTGATCGAGTAATGGTTTAGCTGTGTGTGTATGTGTGTGGGAGAGAACGCACAAATGGCAGCTGGTATTGCCAGTCATTCAGTAAAGTGCTGTCATTATTTGAATATTGCTCACACCTGATTGCACCTAAAATATGCACTTTTCTTTTGTATATGTGCATTTTATCCTTAAATCTACATATTTAAAATTAAGTTAATAGATACAATATATTATTTTTCAGCTACTTACAAATACAGACAGACCAAAACATACTTATTATCCTCTTAATCAGTCTGAAAACATTAATTTAATACTTGAATTTGTGTGAAACACAAATGTACATTTTTCTTGATTTGGTATGTTGCATATTATTTCTTGCATATATGTATATGCAAATATAAAAATAAAAGTAGATACATTTTTTATTGTGAATAATGCTATTTTAATTTCCAGATTATAACAAACTAATTTTGCTCTGTTCTGTTCTAGCTCTAGAAAACTTTGAATGTATTGCTCAATTCATATACTTATGAAAATCATCAAAAAAATATTTGTTGTCTAGGGAAGAACTAGGGTTTGGAACAACTTGAGGATAAATAAAAATATATATATGTTTGGAGTATGTTTTGCAAAAAGCATTCAATATTTCACATTTAATTTACTGTTACTTAATTAATGGTGGAATTTACTAGTAATTTGAGAGTGAAAATCATTGCTAATGACACAATGTGTGGTAAATGCTGTTGTTTTCCATCCGCATTGTGCTTTTTGTACCTATATACTTGCCAAAATAGGGCTCACCCATTTTTTTTTACATACTTTCACAACATTTTCACAACCTTTAAGGATTTTCAGTTTTCCACCTAAGCTTCACACCGAGCTTCAGATCAATATTGACCCATAGAACAACTGTTTGTGTGTGAGAGAAATAGACAGTTTGATTTTTTCTCTCTCTCTCTCTCTCTGGAGGGGGTTTGACATTTTTCACCAAGTAGCATTTGGGTGCAATGTCTGTGTCTTTGGTCCGAATCGATGTATGGATGGATTGCATAATAAACACACAGATGATATTTGCAATTGAGAAAGACTTCTGAATATTCTCTCAAACCCCAGACAAGATAAAAAAAAGCCTAGACTCCTACATGATGATTAAAGATGACAATGATTTTATAAAAAAAAAAAAAAGCTGGATGGCTGGGCATCTTATTTTTATGAAATGTCTGAGAAGCGCCCACAAACGTTATTATGACTCTGGGAGAACAGATCGTTCTGTGAGAGCAGATTTCAAAGAACGAAGATCACAAAAGACACTGAAATGTTGCCTTTTAAAACGTTTTGAATTGAGTGGCTATTTATGTCAAATTTAAGGTCATCTGTGTACTTTGTAGAAATCTTGCTAATGCTGAACTGCATTACCATTGCCTTCATATTAACCATAAGCCTGTTAAGGGTTATTTTCTTATGCTTAGTAGAAAGTAGTACATATATAAAGTGGCAGCTACTAGGACAGGTAGAAAAAAATCAAGTCAGGTGTTAAATTTAGACCCCCCCCCCCCCAGTACTAGGAATCATGATCCAAGACAGACAGAACCTGTCAGGAAACACTAGTCTTTAAGGATGAGTCAATAGGTCTTGTATACTTAGTAGAAATATGACTGTAGTGCAGATTCGTGGGAGAGGATGAGCACATTCGAGGTAAAGCTCTAGGGTGATGAGTAGGCAACCGGTCGATGCGTCAGAGTCGAATGCAGAGATCTTTTCTGAGACGAAGGGAGATAGAAAAGGGTGAAATGTATAACTGAGTGTCAGTTTATTGGACTGGGATGTGTAAAGACACAAGATCAGTTTGAAATCAAGCAGTAATACAGTGAATTGGATTTCTGAAAGCTCAACCATTCTGAAATTTCCATTGGAGAGCTGATATTTTCTAACATCCTTGTTAGCCTTTGAAGTGTATTTATGAATGCAGGGTATATGCTATTTTAGTATAACAATAAGAGTTAATTCTTACTGTTTTTTTTTTGTCATGTTATTCTAAAACTTGTCATGCTTTTGAAGTTAGCATAAATCGAAGTGAACAGTGGCTGCTACTTACTATGGCATGTTTTTGTGCTGAATTATTTGGTGCACTCTGCATGTAATGCTTGCCTTCTATCTTCCATTAAAACTATATCATGTCCAACCAAATCTGGAAAAGATCAGGCCCTACTCTACTTTTTTGATATGTTGTTATTCAATTTAAACTGTGTGAAGGAACTCAATTCATAATTCTTAATATTAATTTAACATTTAATTACATTTTTGCACATTTTAAGCCATGGTGCACACTGTTTTGGACAAATTATGTGAATCTTAAAAGATTCCTTTCATCCAAAATCTGTAGTATTTTATCACTAGCTTGGAATGTTCACTGACAGCTTATTAAACGACTACTTTATTCAAATTTTACAGTGAAATTGTGCCAGTGTCAAATCAAGAGGAAAGTTCACCCAAAAAAGTTGGGGCAAGTTATTCCAAATCTTGTTTCTTTTGAACACAAAAGGAGATATTTTAAAGAATGTTGATGACTTAAGAGTTGCTGTTAGCCATTGACTTCCTAGTGTTTTATTCCACAAGAAACAAACTCATACCGGTTTGGAACAACTTGAGAGTGAGTAAATGATTCATTTTTGGGTGAGCTATCCCTTTAAGAGCACAGAACCTGATTACACAATTAGTGTGACAACACACCGCTAGCTCCACACATCTTTATTTCCCCATATTTTCTTTTTAATTCAAGCCATGGTCAAAATTAATGCTAGCTGTTTTTGCTTGCCAGTCACCATTAAATTTTTTTTTACATGTACACTAAATCCTGCTCACCGATACCAAACATATCACAAACATGTTTGTACAGTCTGAAAAGCAACAATTGTACTATTTTAAATTGCACAGTACATGGCTTTAGAAGATTTAAACAAAACTGACAACATTAGTTTTATATAAATAAATTCTCTGGGAAAGTGAGGTGTTATACGCAATGTTAACAACACAACTCCTTTATGAAAGTTTTGTAAGATATATCATTGATAATTCATTCATTTCTTATGTGAAATAAACATGGGGTGTTTTATAGGTGTGGTTTCAAAACATGAGTACAAAATCCCACTGAATTATTTTTGGATGATTATAAACCATGTGCAATTAACTTGAAGTGATCAAAGGAATTAGCATCCGCCTGTGTTCTGCAGTGTAAAAAGTGAAGGATTCAACATTCGGTCTGTGCAAAATGTGTCAAGGTTTTCCTGAAGCATTATTAATGTACTTGTGGAACTGTCAATCATTTTTCACGCCAAAGGAATAGATTTTGAATATTATTCAGAAGGAAACAACTGTGTAGGTTTTGTGAACAGACCTCAGGATTTGAATAAAACGAGCTAAAATGCTTCTCTTTTTAAAAGTACTTTGAACATTTCAGTAATTGCTAGAGAGAAACAATTCAATATGAAAAGTGCTCTTCAGAAATACTTTTCTTTTCTTTTCAGCAATGGGCCAATCATGTCACATTTGACTTTGACATTTGAGGTGAAATGAGTATAATATACAACCTGATCCCATATTTTTGAAGAGGGCATTACATGTAAGGGAATGTAAGTACAAGAATATGAACTCTCCCTGTCTGTGATTTATTTATTTTATCTGAATGTGGAAGTTAATCAGTTTGGAACAGAAATGGGGAACCTATTGTGATTTTTAAAAAATATTTTTTATTATTATCTTTAAATATAATTATTTTATTTATTTCTCTATCTGAATGCAGTAGTTGACCTGAACAGAAAAGATGACCCAGGACATGGACACTGAAGATCAAGTTTCCCCTTCAAAACCTAATTTCCTAATGGTAATGCTTCTTTTTCAGAACTGTTGTTATTTGCTATCACATAACTTGTATTATATTATTGTGTCAAATTACCTGTAACCGCCACACTACCTACAAGAGTACTCTAAAACAATATATTATTATTCAGTGTAGCTATTTGGCTTTTTCTCACCCTCACAGGTGCCGTCAATCATAAGACAAAGTCATTGCAGAAACATAGCTGCATACAGAGCATGTGAGTTTACATCATTTTAAACAGATTTTATAATACAAGGCATACATTTAAGTTTAAAACATAAAAAAAATTTAATACTATATTGTGTTTATATAAATATACTGTTCAAAAAGTACCAGTTAAAACAAGTATATTGTCAACAACAAAAATAACAGTTTTGAATAATAGATGTTCTTTTGAAGTTTGTATTCATCACAAAGTCTTATAAAATTATATTAAGCAGCATGGCATAATAAGAAGACATGTTTATTGATCAGCAAATTAGCATATTAGAGTGATTTCTGAATGATTATGCCTCACTAAAGACTGGAGTAACAATATAATTCTTACATAATATTATGTTATTTTAAATTGTAATAATATTTTGCAATATTACTCTTTTTACTATTTTTGATAAAAGAAAATTTTGCTTTGGTGAGCCTACAAGACATTTTTTAAAGGCATTTAAATAATCTTACCACACACAAACAATTGAAAAATGGTGTAAATTTACATTTAAATATCTTTTTATATTCTGTTTGCCTAGTAATTCTGTTTAGGATTATCTCTCTGCTGCAGGGTTATGAACAGAACAGATTTGATATGGAAGGTTTTTATTATTTATAGTTGTGTTAAGTGTACTCTCTCATGCTGTGAAACACTGGCACTGTCTCTTTCTCTCTCAAACAGAGAAAGTTGGCTGGCTCTGAAAGGAAAACTCAAAATAAAAGTGAAAAAGGCTAAATGAAAGAGCGATGTGCATGGAAGTGAAGCTATAAAAAGAGAAATAGAAGCTATTAATTGTGAAGCAGGTGAGAGAGACACAGATATGTGTATTTAATTATAGGCAGTCTGTGATTAGTTGTTTGCTGTGATATTCTGCTTGCTTTTTCCTACTTCTTCACGTCTCTCATAGTAACGGCAGCATGTGTGAACTGCGCTGGACTCTGGGGCTGAATTTTATGGATCACTCCCACAGTTCTGGAACCTAAAACATCAACAGCAGAATGGGCTGACAGGTGGCTGAATCCAACACACATACACACACGACACACAAGTAAACACATGCAAGCCTGCACAAGAGTGGGAGGAATTATGGGAACTTAAGTTTTAACTACTTGGTTTCTTTCTCTGTGGTTTAACCTTTAACCTTGTTAGAAGTCAAAGGAACAAAGTTTTCACATTCAAATGCTGTTTTACTTTCAAGATGTGATTTGTTAATTCTGACAAATGTTTTAACTTTCTTTAAAAAAAATTTTTTTTTAAAGCCGAGACATTATGGCACATATTGATGATAATTAAATAATTGCATTTAAAACATTGCTGACACAAATATAATGAGAAAAATACAATGGCAAAGTAATTGCCAAGGCACTAAATATTTTTAAGGTGGTACAAAAGTTTGGTACAAACGTTTGGGGTTGGTAATGCTTTTATGCTCACAAGCGGCTGCATTTATTTGACATTATGGAATACAATTACAATTTAAAATAACTGTTTTCTATATATTTATATATATGTGTGTAATTTATTATTATTTTTTTTTCTTGCAATGACAAATCTGACTTTTCAGCATTAAATACAACACACACGCTCCTTCGGAAATCATTTTAATATGTTGATTTAGTGTTCAAGAAAAATGTATTATTAGTATGAATGTTGATAACAGTTGTCCTGCTTATCGTTTTTTCCCAAAAGAATTGCATTTATTTACAATTTATAAATGCTTTATAAAATTGTTTATAAATGTCTCTGTTTTCACTTTTGATCAATTTAATGCATCCTTAACCTCAAACTTTGGATCAGTAGTGTATATTATGTTTAATGAAATTTGCTCTATTTATATATATATAACCAAGAAAAGTAATAAGTGAGCGAGTGATTTTTAGTAAAAGCTGAACATTTTGTGATGTTGTGGGAATAAAACAGCTTTTAAATATCCAGTTATAATGAAAAATAAAACTCTTGTTTAAACCTATATGACAATTTTTGACAAAAAAAATTGTTTAAAAAATGTTTTGTTGAATGTAAAACTGCAGAAAACCAAATGTAAAGTGTGTACAGTATAAAAATACCTTTTATTCATATAAATAAAATACATTTTATGTTATTTTGTGTTTGTGTGTGTGTGTGTGTGAGAGAGAGAGAGATTTAGATGGCTGCTCTCTACTGCCTCCTGCTGTCCTGTTTTTTGGGGTAGAGACATGAAGGTCCACCTGCAAGCAAATTCATAAAAGTTTGTGAAAAGGTAAGCTGCTTTGTTGGGTTGTGTGTGTATGTGTGTAACCAGAGAGACACAATGACATTAAGGAGAGTGAATTAAACTATGACCAGGCGTTTAATTTTAAACACCCTGACCATGATAAACACAAATTAAGCACCTAACACAGACACCTGGTCTTTCCAGGCAGTGATTCTATAATTACGCAAATGTGTCTGCTGAATATAAAATGTCCTTCATGCCTATCTGAGCCCAAACACTCAGAGCCACAGTATGTGTGTGTGTGCGTGTGTGTGCGTGTGTGTGTGGGTGTGTGTGTGTGGGTGTGTGGGTGGGGGTGGGGGGGGGGGGGGGGGAAATGATTTTTTGCTGAAGTGCTAATGTATTTTCTATGTCTTTTTTCAATGGCTATTTTAGTGAAGGTTTCCTCTTCGCTGTGTTTCAGCTGTGAGTGTGTCAGTTGTGTCTGGGTGTGTGTGTTGCAGCCTCCCTTTTTCCTGATCTTCTCAGGCACAGACGGCCTGATGGAGGAGGAGAGAGCGGCAGACAAAGAGAGAGGGGGGGGTGTGTCATGCCAATGATGTCTTTCTTAGCATTGAGCCATGATCTCTGCCAATAATTGCTGTAATCGAGACACTTCAACATGCACAGGTGTGTGAGGTGAATTTAAGAATGAGTGGATTGTTCCACTCCCTAGATCTCTCTAAAGTGAATCAGTGAATATGACTTCTTGCATTAAGAAGGGACACTGATGACTCAGTTACATACAACACATTTAAAAGGTCACACAATTATGCTGGTATTTATCAGCTGTTATATATCAAAAGTGATTTATAAAACTGCTTTTACAGTAGAATTTGTGCTTACTTCACTTGCAGTCAGGCACACTGTATGTAAATGTGTAGCACATTTGAAAGTTTCGTCCTCAGTACCCAGATTAAAGTTTGACGGATTCTGGCCTAGACTTTTGAGGAAATAAAGCTTCTACTGTAAACATAAAAGATTAACCTCTCCATGCAGGGTTTTATATAATTTCACATGCTCAAAGCCTAGTTTGACTTACGCAGCTTAAAGGGATAGTTCACCAAAAATAAATAACTAAAATTTGGTCATCATTTACTCACCTCTAAACCTGAATGACTTTTTCTATGAGAAATGTCTGAGTTTTTATTTTTCTGTGATTTGGACATGTGTTTTCTGCAGAAAATCATACAAGGAACAACAAAATGAATAAATGATGACAGTTAAACACAAGTTGTTTACCACATAATTGCATTGAATATATGATAACCAGATGTATTGGAAATATTATTTATAAAATACATCATATTTGATTTTTCGCTAAAAATGCTAAACATTCTTATGTCCTCATTTAGATGGATAAGATGATAAAATGGATATTGACATAAACAGGAAAACACTAATATCGTTTAATATGATTACAATTCTGTTATAATGTTTTCTGTTTTAATATATTAATAGATTTTAGATTGCAAATATACAAACAGGCACTCACACACAGGCTTTGGTCTATAACAGCAGAGTATAGCAGCATTCACATACTTAAGCATGAAAAACGTGACTTAGTTTTTTTCAGTTCCTCCCCAAACGTGTGATGCTTTTCTTGCATAAACACTCAAATGACGTTCTGTCTTCATTCATGTCTTCACCAGTTCCTCCAATCACATCATTAGCAGTATAATCAGCCCGCTTACATCACTCATCCCGACAGTCACCTCCTCCTCCTCCACCTCAGATTGCACAACACGCAAACTGCATTCAAACACATACTAACGCTGTCATATACAGCAAGACATCCTCAGACACACGTGTACGCCGCTCCTCATGTTTTGTTCATGACTCATGAATTGTATTTGCAATAGTGTGTCCTTAACAATAAATATTTTTAGCAATCCTCATATCTGACAAACCTATTACTTCAGCTCTGCATGTGCATATACAGTATGTGGTATCTCCAATGTGACACAATACAGTGCAAAAGTTTTGGGGCAGTATTTTATTTATTTATTTATTTTAAAGAAATTATTACTTTTGTTCAGCAATGGTGCATTACTTACAAAATATTTCAGTTTAAAAATTATTGTAGTTTGCGCAAAAATATTAAGCAACAAAACCATCTGTGAGGAAATGTCCACTGTCTTATTATAATAAAGGCAAAACTTGCCCTAAGCTTTTTAACAGTAGTGTACAGTACTTGTTTATGTGACCAGTAATTGTTCTAAATTAAGATAAATCAGACACTAGTTTAATGGTGACTTGATTTTTGGCCAAAAGAAACCTTAGAACTTTAATGGACTGACAGATTCTGGCAACATTTTGCCTACTCCGCCTCATCTCATTCCAAACCTTTATGACTTTTTCTTCTGCATGTTCAAACTTGGCACATGGAGACACCAATTTGACGTCAGTGATGCCAAACCCCACTGATCTCGTAAAAGTGATCACAGCATGCCATATTTGAATATGCATAAGTGTGTATTCATTTCTCTTCCTCCAAACAAATTTGTGATTTGGCTTCAAATAACTTGGAATATGGTGCTGAGCTGTTTGTTCTAGTTTCATCAGTATTTTTGTCCTCTTTGGAGCTTAGATGGAATAATTGCCTTCGACTGTATGCTTTCATTGTCAAGTAAAATGCAGTAAAATGGGTTAAATGCAGAGCACAAATTCCTAGTATGGGAAACCATACCTGGCCACATGTCACGTCCCTAAATATAAACATGATAAACTTCTTCTTTGCATTCTTCAAAAGAACATGAGGGGAGTAAATGATGATAGAATTTTTATTTTTAGTTGAGCAATTTCAAAATGAGTCATGGTTTTGATTGTTTTGTGGGCTGCATTCAGTGCAAGACCACAGCTGTTAGACCACTAGGACCTCCAGTTAATGTTCATAATGTTAACATGAATTCTGCCAAATCACCCATGTCACTTCAAGTTAGAGAGATTTTGCAGGACCATGATGCAGCCCTCGTATTAGGTAGACTTGATTCACTTATTTTAGGTAGACCGGTGGCTTATTAGCTAGACATGATTCATTGATTTTTATGAACTGAATGAATGTAACAGCGGGGTGATGCGGAGGCCCGGAGCAGCAGTTGAGCGCGTTTCCTGCAGCAGTTTATCATACCTCCTTTTTTCAGAACATGCAAAAGTAAGGAAGTGAGCAACGCATAGAGAAACTCCTGGAAAGTAAGACTGGGTGTCGTATGGTACAAAAAAAGAGCCGGCAGCGCGAGCGGGGGACGTGATGAGTCACTCGCGAGGCGATGTCGGCCCGCTTTAATGAGGGTCTCGCGCTGTAAAATATTTGGAAAAGACCAATAGTCGGTGAGTCACGGTAACCGCACTCGAGCTAAATGTGTTATGTTCCTAAAAATATCCTGAAAAAATCAATAAAAATGGTAAAAGCCAATTCCAATATAACTTTAATAACATTTGGGTTTTTTGTTTTTACCAGACAAGTCGAGCTTTCTTATTGAAAACGACGAAATATTGTACACTTGGAAAATGGAATGAGGACAGTTGGGAACAAAAATAAATAACATCAAAATGTAAATAAAAACTGAATAAACAATGCATAGAGCAATTTACGAAATTAAAAGAAATAGTGAAATTGAGTAGCTAACTGAAACTAATACAAAAATAAACCTGTGTCTGAGGCGCTTGGTAGCCTACGTTTTATTTAAATTAGTAGGCTACAAATTAATAAAAATGTAAATGTTTCTGTTTTATTTCCAACGGAGGGTAGCCTACCAATTATGAAGGCACACCAGAAAACAGGCCTACACTTTGTTTGTTTGTTTGTTTGTTTTGGAAGCAGAAGAGTAAATAAATGTATGAAATCCTTAAAGATCTGACTTTCTGTGCAAAGAGGAGCCATTTGTAGGCTACTGAAGAGTTATATAGTTGTTATTATTAGTCTATTTATGCCTATATTATTAATAATAAATGAATAGATTTTGGTTTTGGTTAAGCTGATCTGCTTTCTGTTTTTGAAAGCAGACATAGCCTAAATGATGTTCTCAAATGCTTTGTGTTCCCTCACTGTCCCGACTGCGCGCGCTTCTCTGCGGTGCTCAGGACCGAAACAAAAGCTGCGCGCGGGGAGGAAATAGAGGCAAGGAGCTCGTGACGTCGGGAAGGCTCAGTCACACACATACTCCTCCTCCTCTCTCTCTTTCGCTCAGTGTAAATACCATCTCCACCAGATGAGCGCGGACGCACTGAAAGCTTCTGTGTAACATCACAGGAGCCTTCAGCATCTTCACTGACTGATACAAACGTTTCTGTTGTTCATGCTTGCTTGCTTGTTTGTTTGTTTTATGTGACATTATTCTTGGATTTCATCACTCCATATCCGTCGCGACAGGTTCTGCTATCCGAGACCCCCAAAACTGACAAAGAGGAAGGTCTTCTCGACACCCCTCCAACCCAAAACCTCACCTCTGGATATGAGAGAGATTCCTGGAGACAGTTCTTGAGGGAAAACATACCACAAAAGACTGGACTGTACCGCGGAATGGCTTTGTGGAAAGGACTCCTTAACATTCTTGTATGTGCGCTCTGGTTACGTTGAAGAGCAAAAGCCACACCAAGACCTTCTGCAGCAGCGCAGACAACGGGGGGCATTTTCTTCGTCAGACCGCGCTAAGATGCGTTGTTTTTCAGCACGCCAGCGGGCGCATGCCATGCTGTAGCGCAGCGCAGCCAAATGGCACGAGCCAGCGCGACCGAATCGCTCTGACGTTCGCGGAGGACAAGACGTATGATGATGAGCGGCAGCTGCCGTGGGACCAGTCTGCTTGTCCCGATGCGTTCTCCACTCTCCGTTCGGTTCGCCTTCACTCTTGCTCGCATACACCTGCTCGTCTTCGCTGTCTGTGTTCGCGTGGGTAAATAGAACCGCGTTGGGAACAATGGAGTTGTCTGAGGTTCGCTGTTCCAGCGCGAGCGAGGAGCTGTACACCATCAACAAGACCCCCAGCAACAACAACGGGAACCGACCCAAGCGCCTGCTGTGGCAGAACGCCGTGCGACACATCACCGAGCAGCGCTTCATTCACGAGCACAGCCCTAAACCCGTCTCACCGGACGAGCCTCACGCGCAGGACTCGCGCAAACAGTCCGCCGGCAGGACGTCGGTGAGCGACCGGCACAACAACGGCGGCACTAAAGTCTTCCCCGAGCGCTCGAGCAGCGACCTGGGTTTCCTGCAGATCGACTGCGCGCCCAGCAACTCAGACTTCTTCCTGAGCTGGGGCTACACGTACCGCGGGGTCATCTTCCCCACGCTGCGCTACGCCTTCAAGTCCAGGGACCTCGAGCGACTGTACCAGCGCTATTTCCTGGGCCAGCGACGGAAATCGGTGGTGGTCATGAACATTCTGGACGTGGTGACCAAGCTGACCCTGCTCGTGCTGCACCTGACCCTGGCGTCTACGCCGATGGACCCGATCAAAGGAATGCTTCTCGGCTTCTTCACGGGCATCGAGGTGGTCATCTGCGCTCTGGTGGTGGTGCGCAAGGACACGAGTTCGCATGGCTACCTGCAGTACAGCGGCGCGGTGACCTGGGTCGCCATGGCCACGCAGATTCTCGCGACGGGACTGGGCTACGGCTTGCTCGGGGATGGGATAGGGTACGTGCTCTTCACGCTCTTTGCCACCTATAGCATGCTGCCGCTGCCTCTCACCTGGGCCATCGTGGCGGGACTGCTGACCTCCGCGCTGCACATCGCGATCCAGCTGCTGGTGCCCCCTCGAGCACAGATCTCCACGAATCAGGTGAGACATAGAAATGTGCGATATTGCATCATGCCAAGTTTGGGTGCAACACTGGATGTTTTCAGCGCTCAAGGCATTTAACCAAAGCGCAACGGTCGCTGTCCATCCGATGTGGTGCTGAAAGTGACATTTTAAGGTCGTTCTTCGCAGACTGCGTCGTGCTGTTCTGTATGATATTGATGGCTTGTTTTTGCGGTTTCAAATTTATAGAGGTCAGCAAAGGTCAAGAAGAGCTCGTGAATGCGGCAAAGCAGTCATATTAGAGCACTGCAGTCAGTTACTCATTTCAGTAACATCTTAGGAGGGCCTGAGCATTGCAAGCTCTTCCAATATATTTATAAAAACATATTTGCAAATCAGATTGTGTATATTTACAAAAACAAAATTTTTGTTTGTGTAACCGTTCACCCAAAATCAAAAGACATACATCATTCACTTTTAGAGATTTTGAAAAATGTCTTTTTGTCTTTACATTGAAAGTCAATGGGGTTCAGAGTAGTTTGGACACTAGTGTTGTTTTTTGTGCTCCACAGTGTTCATACAGGTTTTGGTCAACATTATTAAAATTTTTATACGTTGCATTGACACGTTGCATGTGCTTGTATACCGATCAGCAAAGCCTCTTTTTCTCTCTGTCAGATGCAAAGATATTCTAAATGACAAGATGGCCTGAGGTCATGCCACTCCACATGTGATCATATCACATTTAAATTGGGTCATAGTGGTACTACAGTTATTTTGTGGCTTTCACCTGTGCATACATACACATATACACGCACGCTTTACACAAACAAGCATTTGTGCTGTACACAAAAACAAGCGCACAGACACAAGCAACAGTGAGGAGACAGGAAGCCGTGCGAGTTAATTATAGTGTGCAAAGATTATTCACTGTGATCACAGCAGAGAGAGGCAGACAGACAGAGTGGTTTGGTGTCCTTTCACACACAGATTCAGGCCAGATCCAGATGTCTGTATCCAGATCCAGGTCAAAATAGCCAAACTCAGCCAATCAGCCCCAAAAAATGTATGTGTGTGTGTCTAAGCAGTGGTCGAAGATGCTGTGAGGTAGACTGTAAAAATAGCAAGCGTGGGAGGGAGATATGGAGAAGGGCTCTCTGACTCACACACTTGTCTGCCAGCATCTCTTCGTTTCCCTCTCCTTCGCTCGTACTGCAGGACAAGCTTACACACACACACGCCCTCAGACCTGACCGCACACCTGCTTCAGCGTTTAGTGCTACGTATGTACAATGTCGTCAGTGCCTGTGTAAGATGGACGTCAGTTAGCATGCACTTGCTTTCTCGTGCTCTCTCTGGGTTTTTGGAAACTCATGCAGGTTCTCCATCAATCATTTATCAGACACTTCACAAACTCCACCAGACTGGTGTGAGAGTGTTGTGTGCAGTAGGACAGATTGTCGATAGATAAAGTGCAGGGTGAACATGTGGGTCAGAAGAGTATTTCCTGCTTTCAGAGGTTGGGAGTTCAAATCTTGGTTGACTGGCAATAAATACACCCTCACATATACAGCTCTGGAAAAAAATAAGAGACCACTGCAATTTACTCCTAAATCAGTATCTATCTGAGTATTCTAAGC
>JAUMHE010000043.1:16245551-16284684 GCA_032359235.1 Enteromius mattozi | reverse complement strand
TTTGCATATTTTGTCGTCCTACCGCGACTATTTTTGGCCGGGGACAGGACGTTGCCGTCGGACCAATGTTTGCTGGGATGTTATACAACTATTTTTAACTTTTTTCTAATAAGTGCAACTTTATACCTCATACCTTTTATGCAAAAACATTTGCCAGACAGATATTTCTAGTGTTTAAAAAATACATTGTTCAAAATGATTGACACTTGCTGTTTGTTAAATATTAGTAGATCATATCCATTATTTCTGTGATGAACTACAACTGTTGGAAACTGATTTAAAACATGAAAACAAAATGGGAAAATTACATTTACTGTAGATAAATAAAACCAAAGATAAAAGGAGTAACTGACTATCTGGTTTATTGGTTAAGAGTAATATTCTAAGAAATAATCTTCATTAGTCTGTAGGCTGTTCATGTTTTCATATATGGAAAGGGATTTGTGCGATGGGCGATAAAGTTTTTTTAAGGTCAGTGATTTGAATAGGAAAAGTCAAAATAATGAGCTTTCCTATTAAAACTGTCCACATCACTGACCTCTTTGTCTGTGCGTTGTTGTATATTATTACACACCCATTGCTAAAGTACATGCTGGTGTTGTTTGTGTTTGTAAATATCATTTACAATTACAAACAGCAAAGATTACAATTATCTAAAGTCATATTTTAGTCAATTTGCATGCTAGCTTGATTCTTGAATGTTGATGATGTTTACTGCATTAATTCTGCTGTGTGTGTGCGTACAGTATGTGTGTGAGTGTGTGTGTACTGGAGGGGTTGTATTAATTAGGGCCTCTGTCTGAAATGGCAGCCCTTTAGTGCCCCCGCGGGACAAAAAAACAGCAGTAATTGAAACTGTAAAGAATGGGGGGCTTGTTAATCAGTCATAAAATTTCTATGTCTCACTGACGTGCACACGTACACGCGCACACACACACACAAATGCCTATGAGGCTTTTGTAGTAATAGGTGCGGAGACATGCTTGAACATGTTTCTGCAGTGACTGTTTTAAAGTGTTAATTATTGCATGTGGTTACATCATGCTCTCCAGAGATTTCACGACATGTTTGGTAAAACGTGTGTATTTTTGGATTCCTCCGAGAGGCATGACAGTATATGTTCCAAATGCAGTAAACTAACAGTGTTTGTTCCCATGTCTAAATATAAATGTGCACTTATTTGTGTATAACATATTTGCTATGCCTTGGTGGCTACTGGAAAAACAGAAAGAGTGTGTCTTATGGTGTTGGTGACTGGATATAGTCTTGATATGTAATCAAAACTGCCTAATTAGACACTAATTGTACCTTGTAAATACAATATATTTACTCTGTTGAGCTCTGGAAATCATTCTGGAGATTACAATTTTGTAAGGTTATTCATGTTTGTTTGTTTTCTTGGTGACCTAACTTGTCTTTGTCAATTTGAGTCAATTTGGCATCAATCCCCAATTTTCTCTGACAAATATGACTCCCCCTAGTGGATGGGCTGGATGAGTCCTTTGTTTTGTTTGGCTTATCACAGCCCAGTAGAAATCAAGCAATCAGAATATAGAAAGCAATTGTAAATGCATGGTAGGAGAACAGCTAAGCTGTTGCCTAAAGGCTAATTTACTTTTTTTTTTTCAGGCTAAAACATGCAAATCACTTGAAGTAGGTGAAATGTTTGTAAATGTGATTTTGTTTGTTCAGTTCTAATGCAGTTGTACATAAGATATGCAAGGAAGACAAAAACACCAATGGAAAATTGCTATGGTTTTAACATATAGACTCAAAACATTTTCACATTTATCATAATAAAACCACAGTGTGTATGAAGTTTGAATTATGTATGAATCTAAACAGTGACACAGTTAACAGTTAAATAATTGAACCTGAAGAGCGAACACAAAAGACCATTTTTTTTATCTCTTTGCTTTTGCTTTTAAATGAGTACATTTAAAATAATAGCATGCTTATCAACTGTAAAATATTGTACTCTGCCTCCAGTATATGACTGACATTTATTAATTTCACATTAATGTGCAATTACGTTTGTGCATGTGTGTCTCTGTGTGTGTTTGTGTGAAAGAGAGAAAGATGACATTTAGCTTCTGTCTCCTAGGGAATAGTAATGCGTTTATATTCTAATAAGCATTTAAGTATTTTTCTCCTGCATGCTTATGCTCCGGGTCTAAAATTTACACTTGCCGAATGCAAAAAAAAAAAAGCCTTTGGCGATTAAATTAGCTTACTTGGCTGGTATCTGTTAAATGAGGAAATATTTTTTACATTAATCCACCAAAATTAAAATATGGGGGACAAAATCACACTTTCTCCGCTTGTTTGAGTCACTGTGTGGGTTCATGTTGCACGATAATGCTGCCAATGACACAAAAAGCAGCAAACAGCAAAATTATCCCAAATGCAGTAAATTCAGTAAAAATTTAAGATACACTTTCGTTATTGCTGGAAAATGTTTTCAATTCACTCACCATTAGCTCATGTTTCAAAATATTACTTTTGGACACTGTTTATGCAGATTTTGGGTCAGATACAGCTGGTAATGGATGTAGAGTAGTTTCACGTGCAGTTTAGCGCCCTAATTGCTTAAGGTTGGTAAAATTCTCTGTTTTTCTTCTCTTTCTCTTCAGCTGTTAGCTCAGGTGCTGCTGTTCTTATGTATAAACACTGCAGGGATGTTTATCAGCTACCTGTCAGACCGCGCCCAGCGACAGGCCTTTCTGGAGACACGCAGGTGCATCGAGGCACGTCTCCGCCTGGAGACCGAGAATCAGCGACAGGTTAGTGTTCACAAACTTTCAAAGTTTCCTTTACTTTCAACACATGCAAACATGTTTGTGGCCCAGGTGCTTTAAGATGTTTCCAAGAAATGTGAAAGTATGCTGTAAGTGTGGTAAACAAAACAACTTCAACAAATTGCAATGCCAACCATTACTGCTGTCAAACTATTAATCGTGATTAATTACATCAAAGAAAAAAAAAAAAAAAATTACATAAAATATCTTTGTATTCTGTTTATTTATTATGTGTATATAAATATACACACATACAGTGAATATTTAGAAAATATATATATTCTATATTCTATATATTTTATATTACATATGATTATACATATGAATTGATTTAATATAACTTAATATAACTTAATTTTTTTAAATATATACATGCATTTGTAATAAATAAACACATTATACACACATTTTATGTTTTTACATAAAGCACGATTATTGGTACAATTATTTCAGTGTTTTTGAAATAAGTCTCTTTTGCTCAACAAGGCTTCATTTATTTGATTATAAATACAAAACAGCAATATTTTAAAATATTATTATAGTTTAAAACAACAAATTTTTATTTGAGTGTATTTAAAAATGTAATTTATTTCTGTGATGTCAAAATTACATTTTCAGCAGCCAATAGTCTTCGTTCATGATCCTTTTATTGAATATGTAATGCGTTTTTTCAGGATTTTTTGGTAAAGGTAGTTCAAAGGAACAACATTTAAACTGAATATTATTTAAATATTTTGTAACAGTATAAATGTATGTACTAATCAGTTTTGATTAGTTTAATATCTTCTCGCAGAGTAAAAATATTCAATTAGTCTGCAAGAAAAAATCTGATTGCCCCCAACCTTTTAAAAGTGTGCACACTCATGCACAAACGTAATGTTGCTATATCACACTCCTTCACCAGCAATGGGCCGCAGTGGGTGAGAGTAATTGATTTAAAGATGAGAACAGCATCTCATGGGGACAGAAGGCTAGTGTAGAAAGGTTCTGAGACTCCTTAGGGAATCTCTCTCCGTCTCCCCCCTCCCCCCCCACCCATCTCTTTCTCTGAGAGCTCTCCGGCTGTTTGCTGAAGTGGGTTTTATTTGCCAGTCAAGTGGAGCCCATGCTGGCACCACTGTGTGTGTGTATGTGTGTGCTTGTATTTCCTCTTCTTTTGTATGTCCATCTATCCAAATTTCCCCTGCTTTTAGCCCAGCCAGTGGTGAGAGTACAAACTCTGGCTTGTTGAATTCATATTTGCAGTGCCTGCTCTTTATCCATGCATCGTCACAAAGGTGAATTGTAGCTGAGGTGTGAAGTTTTTTGATATTTGAAAATACTTTCTCCTACCTCAGCTGAACTAATATGGAGAGGCAGCTGTTAGTTATATTTCTCATAAAAAGTGTAAACGCTGTGATTGCTGTTTCTTTATGCATCTGACCAACCCAGCGCCACAATATTGGCTCAACGTATTTGGCAGACATATGTTTTTTTTTGCAGTGTTTTGTAAAAGCACAGTGTACTGAATTATAAATACAATAAAATTTTGGGGAAATTATGTTATACACTGCATTTATATTTAGCCCTGTGTGCTGCACGCCTGGGGTTATTTGATTGACTAGTGAACCATTAAGGGAACCAGCACTGGATAAAAATGTCTTGAAGCTGTTATTGCAGTAACAGAAAAATGTATCACATTGTAAGAAAAAAATAAATAGTAATTAAAAAATAAAAAAAAAACTGTTTCCTAATGAAATTCTACCTTAACATTTGAAAGCAGTTTAAAGGTAAGACTGGTAAACTAGTTGAATTGGTAAACAGGTTGAAACTCAAAGGGAATTGATGTGTATAATATGAAAATTATGTTTTTGTTTCTGTAAGTGTGCATTCAGTGACTGAATGATTTCAGTCCATGTTTAATGAAGCACATTGCCCATGCTGCACCTGTGTTAGGAACGTCTGGTCTTGTCGGTGCTGCCACGCTTTGTAGTGCTGGAGATGATTAACGACATGACCAACGTGGAGGACGAGACCCTACAGCACCAGTTTCACCGTATCTACATTCACCGCTATGAGAACGTGAGGTAATTTATTCCATTGTGGTACAGTCATCATGAATAGAATAGAAGAGAGTCAAATGGAATTGAATCAGTCATGCGCCATTAAGACTCGGTCGCCCACCATTCCGGCTCAGTCACCCACTGTAATGGCTCAGTCATCCTTGATTATGGCTGAGTCACTCTCTTTTATAACCCAAACAAGTAGCCGAGTAAAGCACAGTCAGTCACCATAAGAGTACCAAATAGGTCCCACAAAATGCCAGTTCATGGCAATTTGAGCCCAAATGAAGCCATTTGGCCAATTTTAATGGCTTAACCTTATTTACTTGATTGTTTCATATAATATATACGTAATATAAATGTATTCTGAATGATCACAGATAGAATACATGTACTTTCATAAAACAACATTTAATGTCAATTAATGTGTTCTTAAAAGGTTACTCCACCCCAAAATGAACATTTTCTCATTAATCACTTACCCCCATATTGTTCCAACCCCGTAAAAGCTTCGTTGGTCTTCAAAACACAATTTAAGAAATTTTGGATGCAACCAGGAGGCTAGTGACTGTCCCATTGACTGCCACAAAATAAACACTGTCAAGACCCAGGAAAGTATGAAAGACATCATCAAAAATAGTCCATCTGCCATCAGTAGTTTAACCTGTGTTTTATGAAGCGACAAAAAAAAACAAAAAACTTTTTTTTGTCTCCTCTTTGTCTCCTAGAATTTAAATTCTATTTTAAATAGAATTTAGTTATGTTAAATTATCAGTGTCAGGTAATCCTTCAAGCAATGTGCTGTTCTGGTGCTCAAGAGACATTTCTCATTATTATCAATGTTAAAAAAAGTTGTACTGCTTGAATTTTGGAGAAATTGAAAGTTCAGGAGAACAGTATTTCTCCTTTATCTGAGATAGACATCTTTTGTAATGTTATGAATGTTTTTACTGTCATTTCTGATTGAATGGCTGATTTATGTACACGTGTGTTTTGTGCAGTATTCTCTTTGCTGATGTGAAGGGCTTCACCAATCTTTCCACCACACTCTCCGCTCAGGAACTCGTTCGAATGCTCAACGAACTCTTTGCACGCTTTGACCGACTGGCACACGTAAGTGACCTAACACACATACATGACAATCTGCTAGCCATTTGGGGTGCAAAACGTGTCCTTACATAGTCACAGTTGGAAACGAAGTCATGCTGTTTATATCTTGGATATCACAATTAAACTCTGGCTTGGATGTATTTAATATTGTTTGTTTGATATCCAAGTATTGCTATGAAATGCTGATGGTTCTGTAAGAAGATTACCTTGACATTCAAAACAATTTGCACTTTCAAGTTAAGGAATTCTTTTACTTAGATGTTACATCCCATTCTTACTTAAAGGGGCCATGAACTGAAAAACTAAAATTTTAACATAAAAGAGGTCACTCTTTTATAAAAACATGCAGAAACCAAGCAAAAAACAATGCTCTGAAGAGAACAAGACGCTGTGCAGTGCCGTGTTGTGGAAGAACAGTGTTTGCGTTGTCTTCTTTCTGATCCCTAAGTTAGAAAAACAAAATTAACTTTATCTCTAATGAAATTTCAGACAGCATGAGTAAGACATTGGTCCTTTGTTCACTTCATTTTAACATGGATTTGTTTCCAAAAAGGCACTAAAGAGTAAATTTAATCTGACAGTCATGTTGCAACACAAGTGTGAGTAACATTTATTATTACGTGATCACTATTGCATTGTCTCTTCCTGCAGATGGTTTGATATTTATAGAGTTATGTATGTGTTTTTGACCTAAATCATAGCAGCGTCAATCTGAGAAAGACATAGACTGTCAAACAAGCCAATCAAACCAGTGGGCATTTACGTCAGAGTCTACAATCTACTGTGCCTATTTAGTGTTCTGATGAGAGAAAGAAAACTGGAAGAAAATAGCTCATTCTAAATTATGATGTTTTTTTGCTGTAAAAATTGTGATAACATTATAAGTGGACCTTAGAGAACAGTACAAAATAAAAAACAGGCAGTTCATGACCCCTTAAATGGAAATTAATTAGCGTTTCTGTTCTGTACTCTAGACTAAATCACAGTGATTTAAACATTTCATAGTTACTCCTTGAGGTTTATGTAGGATATAAATGCGGTCCTCCTTACACTGATTAGATTTCATGACAATCAAGGTTGTGCTAATTATTAATGGCCATCTCCTGATAACCAATTTCTTTAATGGTCATTATTAAATTAAATACTCAAGAACAAAAACAAACAGAATGTCTTCTTGAGAAAGCTGTACAGGTTTGGAACGACATGAGGGTGAGTAAATGATGACAATTTTCATTTTTGGCAAACTATGCCTTTAAGTCATTGTCATTCAACACACCTTTCTATGTAAATGAGGCTTATTTTAGTGCTTTATTCACGTAAGTCAGTGCTGTTTATCTCAGAAAATTGCTGTTACACTCCTGCTTCGCTTGCACATATTTGATGCAGGATGTGTGAAACAAAGAGAAGTGTTATGTTTGTGTGCCGAGGGCAGTGCCAGCGTATCTTGGCTTGGTGTTTATAGTGGCACCAGATAAGCTGAGTTCAGTTAGAGTACAAAGGAGGTTGAAATATGTGCCGGCTCACCCTCGCTCATGTCCTGCAGTGCACTGATGTGCTAAACGCCTGTTGCAAAAGTCACATAAATAAAAATGTTGTGGCCGCATCCCCAACATTAATGACATTGATATATGAGTGTGTGTGTGTGTTAACGCAATGGTACAACTGTCAACAGCTAGTGCAAATCTTGATAGCTGCCCTTGGAAGGAAGAACAACATTATTTACACACATTTATACAGGCAGACTGATTTTGTGTGTTTAACAAATGTGTTTTTTGTTCTGTTGTTCAGAATGGAGGAGGAAATAAATGCATTATGAAGAATATTAAACTCCATCCTGGTGCTGCAACTCTCCAATAATCTTATTCATGAGTCAGTACAATAATCATTGGAGATTAACCAACCATAAAGTGGCTTGCTGATGCATAATGCAGATATTCAAATGTGGCATATGTGTGCTTGCAGATGGTTGTATCAGTATGTCGTATTTAAATATCCTTGTGTCCTTGTGCGTGTTTGTGTGAATCATGCGAGCAGGCCTGGTGTTGTATTAAATTCTGCAGCAGTGTTTATCGTGATGAGCAGTATTCATTTTTTTCCCGATGGCGGTGTTTATTCAGAGATGTCACGTGTGTGGGGTTAGTGCTGTACTGGTTAGCTGTGCGGTTGAGCTGTCACGTTCAACATTTACAGATGTAATGGTTTTATTACTTGCGTCATGCCACATCTTGACAACATTTTGAACTCCGATGATCCTGTCTTACAACAACATTATCTTCCATTAATCTTTCTGGCTGTCTTTCTGTCCGTCTCTCCATACTGTAGCTGTTTATTCTTATTCTACGGCCTCACATTGTCTATGGGAAATGTACATTAACCATTTTGGTACTTGTTTTAAACGAGTGATATATATATATATATATATATATATATATAAACACTAAACTTGTGTCACGGAAATATCATGTTTTTAGAGATATACCCTGATTATGTCATGATATTTAATGAATTGTTACTGTATATTGGAGTACCATATTATGTTATCACTATGTCTGTTCCCATGGAAACTAATCCTTGACCTTGATGTTGCTAGCAGCATGGTCTAGCATTTGACCTACAGAAATCTACTAGTGCTACTAATAGTATGCTACCATTCAATTTTGTTTTATTATTTGTAATCAATCAATCACTTTTATTTAGATAGTGCTTTTAACAATACAGATTGTAGCAAAGCACTGAACATTATCAAATAGAAGAATAGAGTTATGGTAATGTATAATGACGAGATTAAACTATTTATTTATCAAATGCAGAGACGGTCTCTGTAATCAAAACGACGATCACTAGAAATTAGGTTCCCCCAACTAAGCAAGCCAAAGGTGACAGAAAAAATAAGAAATAATATTTTTATTCAATAAGTGTGCATTAATTTAATTTAAAAACCACAGTAAAGACATTCAGAATGCCATAGAATTTTTCTTTTTTTATATAAATGTTGTTCTTTTGAATTTTCAATTCAGGGAATCCTAAAAAAAGTATCACAGTTTCAAGAAAAATATTAAGCAGCACCACCATTTTAAAGCATTTATAACAATCTGAAATGTTTCTTGACTAGCAAATCAGAATTTTAGAATGATTTCTGAAGGGTCATGTGACACTGAAGACTGGAGTAATGATTGCTTATACGCTTTACCATCACAGGAATACATTACCCTTTAAAAATACATTATAATTAGTGATATTATTTTAGAATACTACTATTTTTCTGTATTTTTGATCAGATAAATGCACCTTTGTGAGCATGAGAGATGTTTTTTAAATAAAAAACGTTACATTGTACCAACCGCACTCTTTTGAACAGTTATGTGTATATACAGTATAAAAATATGGTATTGCCATCTGACAACGTCAATATACTACCACAGTGCTTTTTCTTTAAGACTAAATCCAACTAAGAGGAGGTTCAAGTTTAATTTAATGGGTTCTTTATTAGTGTCATGCTGTAATGTTGATGTTTTGAGTGTGGAGTGTGTTGTTACACTAGCCTTTAATGCTAGTTTTTGTGTTTATATCCATTAAATTGGCCCACGGTTTGGTATTGATTATGCAAAAGGCATTCACTTAGCCTGCAGCACTTAGCCTGCAGATTAGCGCTAGTGCTTCAAACAAGCTATCATGAGTCAGTCCAGAGCTAATCAGGCTGTAGGTGGTGTTTTTAGCAATTGACAAATGACAGTTACGGGCGTAACGACTCTTTGTTTCCATACAGCCG
Organism: Enteromius mattozi; assembly: GCA_032359235.1. Taxonomy (NCBI): domain Eukaryota; kingdom Metazoa; phylum Chordata; class Actinopteri; order Cypriniformes; family Cyprinidae; genus Enteromius; species Enteromius mattozi. The sequence goes on along the minus strand of JAUMHE010000043.1, from coordinate 16,274,965 downwards.
TTTACTGAGCTGTGAAAAGACGTTAATACGGCAGTAGGCATGAGTAATGGATCTCAGTGACCGAGTGGACCGAGTGAGTGAGTGGCGGCCTTATAATTACCACCCTCTCTGAGCTCTACACAAAAACCTGGCAGGCTGAGAGATAACTAGAACAGATAGAGACTGCAGTGGAAATTATAGGGCAATTACCATTATAAATGCTCAAACCCTCATATATTCCTCTCCCACTGTAAAATGTGAAACCGTGCAGCTGTTACCTTAAACAGCTATTTCTACCTGATCTGACCCCTAATTATTTGTATTGGGATAACATAATGTATTTTGATTGATTCAGGAGTATTAAATAAAAATATTGTCAACAGTTTGACACATTAAATGTAAAAATACCCTCTCTTTTTCCTCTTAGGAGCATCATTGCCTGAGGATCAAGATACTAGGGGATTGTTATTATTGTGTTTCTGGCCTTCCCGAGCCTCGACCAGATCATGCCCACTGCTGTGTTGAGATGGGCCTCAGCATGATCAAAACCATCAGGTAATGAAACATTTCATGTTTTGTGCTGCCAGCCAACACTAAATAAGTGATTCAGTGTTTCAGTAAGCATGTAATGTTCCAAGAGCAAGATTTTATTGCTCAGGTTATTGACCAGATTGCTGAGAAATTTTATTGCTTAAATAGACACAAATGAGACAAGTGTTGACATAGTAGAGTATACATCTATAAAATGTGGATATAATAGCCTAGGGCTCAGAAGACACATGCAAGTACTAAATTCACATTGTTTTCTCAGATGCATAGCTTTCCAAACCTGTGCTGCTTTCTTCTTTGTATGGAGCAAAAAAACATTTCAGAAGATTTTTCATTGTTTTAATGAATGTGAGTAAAGAATGGGGTCATTCAAGCTCCAAAATTACATCAAATTACATCTTAAAAGTGATTCATATGACTATATGCACTATATTTTGTACCTTCTAAAACCATAGTATAACTTTTTGGGGTGCACAGACCAAAATTTAAGCCATTAAAGATTTGTGCAAACAAACTCTTGCGATATTTTATAAACGTCGATAAAAAACAATTGTGAAATGACGGTGTTTCTATTTAATCAATGTTGTTTCACTAAAACTAAATTTTTTCGTCTCACTACACTAGCCAATATTTTTAATCAAAGGATTATTACAGCCATGTTGTAGCCATGATACACCACAGACGTGTGTCTAAGCATTAATAGCAAGGAAAACCCCTGATAAAGATGATTGGCCATGGCAGTCGTGGCCTCATGAATAGGGATTTGGACTTGTAACTTGTGGGTTCGATTGTGGGTGGGGGAAGTGAATAAACAGCGCTCTCTCCACCTTCAATACCACGACTGAGGTGAGACCCTTGGCACCGTTCCCCAATCTGCTCCCCGGGCGCCGCAGCAATGGCTGCCCACTGCTCCGGGTGTGGATTCACGGTGTGTGTGTGGTTGTTCACTTCTTACTGCTGTGTGTGTGCGCACTTGGATGGATTAAACGCAGAGCGCAATTTCCTTTTTTGCTATGTATGGGAGTTTTGGTGAAATTAATCTGTTTCCATTGGCTGTATTTTCAGTTTGCATTTTTATTTTGTGCAAAGGTTGAAGGGTAATGGAAACCCAGCAACTGATTTTCATCTATCTTGACATCCACCATGTAGTAACTGTCCTTATTAATGAGAGAAGTAATAATGCCCAATTTGTAACTGAATTGTGCTATTGAGTCATTTGATCCAGTTCACAAAGCTAAATGATTTGAATCATGAATCAAACTGATCTTCTCGAGTTCAGCTCACTGACTCCATAATTCTAGTGGTAAATGGCCCACTGGAGCAGAAGATTAAGCGAATAAAGACTTTTATGTGTTTGTTGCACACAAAGCTGTGGTATGGCTTAAGAAGCTGTCAGATGTGCGTGAGTTGTTTGGACTATTTTTGCATTCATGGATCTTTTTGAAGCTCAACAGCTCCACTCCCCAGCTATTCAAACAACCACTTTACTTAATTTTATTTAATTTTTCATTTTTATTTTCCACTGAAGAAAGTCATACCAACTGGTGATTTAAAGAGTGCAAGTAAAGGGAAATCATTAGCTATGCCAATTCATACAGGTTGCCAAATTGAGCAAAGGAATGCATAAAATGACACGTAACATGAATATCTGCTTCACATGTTACGTTTGAGTTTGTCTAACGTTAATATCTGCTTCACAGGTTACATTTGAATTAGTCTGTATTAGGTGGGATTAGCATTATTTTAAAACAATGGAAGTCTTTAGTATGTCTGTAGTAAGGTAAAGAGAGTGAGTGAATGAATGACAGAGAAAGACGCCACTAGACGAGTCCTGTTGACCCTTAATAGAGGCTAGATAGCAGATGAGAGGCCCCTGGTCGGCAGGTGTGTGTGTGTGTGTGCTGCACTAGTGTGAGTGCTGTCAGATATCACAGCACTCACACTACCACTCAACACACACCGCAGTGACAGTATGACCTCGATTCCACTTTTTATAAACAGCCACTTACTTCTGCCTGTTACCCCGTTCAGGAGTAATAGTATGATGTGTGTTTCAACTTGCTTATAAACCCAGCAGACTTTTCTAGCTCAACAGTTGTTTAGGGACAGCATTACAGAGTTGCAACACAGCGAGCTAGCTATGCATCCTAACCTTTTTATATTTGTATGTTTAGGTATGTGCGCTCACGTACAAAGCATGACATAGACATGCGCATTGGCATCCACTCTGGCTCGGTTCTATGCGGAGTTCTTGGTTTGCGGAAATGGCAGTTTGACGTCTGGTCTTGGGATGTCGACATAGCCAACAAACTGGAGTCTGGGGGAATACCTGGGTAAGATACACACAAATGTGCACACAAAAGCTCTCTTTGGTGATTAAAAAGTAAGCGAAGTGCAGTGGGATTATCCGTTAGCCCTCAAATATGCTCAATTGTGATGAAAAAGAGATATTTTATGGACACTCCCCACCCCCTCTTGTGTAATTGTGTGGGAGGAAATTAACTGAGTTTTTTTTATTCTCGTTTTGAAAAAGGTGTTTTGTTTTGGATGTGTGAGATGAATCTGTAGTTAATTTCGACCCCCCTCAGGAGGATCCACATCTCTAAAGCGGCTCTAGACTGTCTGAACGGCGATTATGAGGTGGAGGAGGGTCACGGTAAGGACCGCAACGATTTCCTGCGCAGGCATAACATCGAGACTTTCCTGATCAAGCAGCCAGAGGAAAGCTTGCTCACGCTGCCGGAAGACATCATGAGAGATTCCACCAACCAATCAGATCACAGAACCTCTAACACTTCCTTCACGGAGGGAACATGGAGCCCTGAACTTCCCTTCCATAACATAGTGGGCAAACAGAATGTGAGTGCCATTCACGCACAAGCAAACAACCAAACGTGCGCAGTTAAGAAAACACGCATTAATGCAACCTCAGCAATTCTGAACCTCAAACACAGCAGGCAAATGGAGCTTAAATTGAGGCTCTGTATCTGTTCACTGCACCTGTCTTTCATTTTAGTGTGAGCCTCCTGATTTATTTCCACATCTCTCCATTTTTTTTCATGTTCCTCCTGCATGGTTGGTTTGTTCTGGATAGTTGTGTGTAGTTACTTCATAACCTATATGGCGAACTGGTTTGTAAATCGACTTGCAAAGTGTTATTCACAGAAAATGTTTTTACATTCCACTGTGCTGCCTTATCCATTGATTTTCTATGTAAATATGCATTAGACAGACATCTTTGACCGTTCCATTCGTGTCTGGCATCTCTTGCAGTAACTTGCAGATTACACAGCATTCTAAAAACATGGCACTCAACTTCAAAATGTAATACAAAATGTGTCTGGAGACTATTTTACCATTCCTCTGCCCTGCTTTTTATGTTTTTTAGATGCAAGGATGTATTCTATGTGAAGAGCCCCTAAATTATGTTCTTTACGTGAAGATTCTAATTTAAGATTTTAGTTGTTCTATACCCAGTACATCAGTAATTACAATGAAGTTAGAGATCTAGACAACTACTCAGCAACAGTAGCTCCCCAAGGAAGTTTAAAATGTGAGTATATACTCTGAAAACACTATTTCTGGCATGCAGGTTTGGGAGTCCTTTAGAACAGTTTTCCTGCCTTGCAAGCAGAAGTCTCTATATCTCTTTAGCATGGCTCATTTTTTTAGTGGTATTGCACAGGTATAGTGCTCTAGTCTAGAAGTTCTCTGGATTGTAGGGTAAAGGATGGTATTCCAAAAGGCCATCCGGACTGTTGGTTGAGGAAAATTTTCAAAGGGTTCTTAAAGGGCTGTTGAAAATTTATGGTATTCTAGAAGCTTCTCACACTATAGAAAGAAGGTTCTAGAACATAGGTCTTCAACCCTGCTACTGGGTTAGGGCACTGTCTTGCAGAGTTCAACCATAATCAAACACACCTGCTGCACCTAATCAGGGTCTTCAGGATCACTTGAAAAGTCACAGGCCCGGTATGCTGAAACAGGTTGGAAATAAACTTTGCAGGACAGCGGGTTCCTAAGATCAGGGTTGAATACCTATCCTGTAGCCTGAGAACCTTCTAGGATGGCACACTTGAGGACTCTTAGAACTGTTGGGCATTGATTTGTTATTAGACGGCATTCAAGAAGTTCTTCATGGCTGTAGGATGTTTTTCTAGAATATTTTAGGGGCTGCAGGACAAAGATAGTGTTGTAAGAGTTTCCGATTTTGTAAGATGGAAACAAAGTTCTGGAGTGTTCTCAAACTGTAGAATAAGTTGTTCTAGAGTGTCTTTGAGGCCTCGGGGTAAGAACAGTCCAGAGAGTTCTCAAAGCTTTAGTACTAGACAGTGTCTAAACACATTAATTCTGAAATGTCAGAGTTAGGGCAGTGGCTGGTTTTCAAGATTGTGTGGTAAAGACAAAGGTGTAAAGGGTAAAAATAATGGTTCTCAAGGCTATAGGGTGTGGAAAATGTTGTAGTAGGTTCTCAAGGCTAAAGTGTAAAACAGTGTACTAAAGCATTGGTTCTCAATTCCAGTCCTGGGGACCCCCTGCAACAGACATGCAAAATGTGCAGAGCAGGGGGTCCCCAGGGCTAGAATTGAGAACCACTGTACTAAAGGGTTCTCAAAACTATAGGGCAGAAAATATGTTTTAGTGGATTCTTGAGACTTTTCTTGAGTTTAGTGTGTACACAGAGTTCTGTAGGGTTCACAATGTCAATGGTTCTCAGATTTGTTTTATAAGGAATATGTTCTAATTGAGTCTTAGTGTTCTCAAGGCTGTAGGGTGTTTTGTATTGTGTGGGCTCATAAGGCTGGAAACAGAGTTCCAGTGAGTTCTCAAGGATTAAGGGTAGAAAAAACGTTCAAGTGGATTGCCAGGCTGTAGGCTGGGAACAGAGTTCCAGCAAACAGTATTCTAGTGGATTTCAAGGCTGTAAGATGAGGATAGTTTTCTAAATTGTTCTCAATGTTGACACATACGGCCAGCATTCAAGTAGGGCTGTAGATGGGATCAATGTTCCAATAAGGCTATAAGGTATATAGTGTTTAAATGGTTCTCAAAGCTGTAGGGTAGTGATAGTATTCTATAGGGTTCTCAAAGATGTAGACTATGCACAATGTTTTTGAGTGCTTTCAATACTTTAGGACAGAAATCTTGTTGTAGTTGATTCTAAAGATTTTAAGATGGGGACAGGGTTTTGGAGGATTCTCAAGTCTGTAAGGCAGGGGGATCATTCCAGCTGCTTTTCAAACTTGTGCTGTAAGGACTGTTCTAGCTTTACAAGCTTTTCTAGCTGTTTTAGAGCAGAGTTGTCAAACTTAGCAACTGAAGGTCCACTTTCCTGAAGCGTTTTCCTGAAGCAACACACCTGCCTGGAGGATTCTAGCACTCCTAAGACCTTGATTAGCTTGATCAGATGAGTAAATTTAGGGTTGGAGTAAAACGCTCCAGGACAGTGGCCCTCCAGGGAGTTTGCATCCCGTTTTTAGAGTTTTTACAGGGCTGTAGGGTAAAGACAGTATTCTTGTGGATTGTCAAGTTTGCAAGAGTGTTTTGGAGGGGTTCTCAAGCCTGTGGGGCAGGAGCTGTGTTTTGGAGGGTTCTCAGAGCTGAATGGCTCACAACAATGTTTTAGAAGCTTTTCGTGGCATGTGCTGCTGATTATGATGCAGAACTCTCTCTTGGTGTGGGCCGAGTTGCCAGGCTGTTGCTATGGTGACGTGGTTAACATAAGGGAATGTTGTCTTTGATTAATGCAGCGCTTTTGTTGCCTTTGTCATGCAGTCATCTTAACACATCAAAGAGCTCTCACTGTATGACTGGCAGGGCAACCAGCCAATTACACATCAGCTGAGAGCACAAGCTTTCACGTTGATTAGACGAGTGTGTGTGTATGTCTGCGCTATTCTAGATTTGTTCAAACAGAAGTATGCTGACATGTTCATGTGTGTATGTAAGATTATAGGGCTGGTCTCCATGACAACAGGAATGTCTGTAAGGCTGTAACAGGATTCTTTTTCTCCTTCACGCTCCGTTTATCCCTCTCTCTCTCTCTCTCTCTCCTCTTTCATCTGCTGTTCTTTTCTTCTCCTTTATCTCACATCCTCTCCCTCTCTCCTTCGTCTCCCTGTTCAGGCTTTGTCCTCAGTGACGCATTGCAGCCACAGTGTGTGTGTGTGAGTGAGTGAGTGAGTGAATGTGTGTTTTACTGGGTGTTTGGGTGTGTGTGTGTTCTGCCAAAGGGTGGTTCTGTTAATGGATTTAGTGTCTCAGTCCTTGTGTTTTTGTGTGTAATCCAAAACTTCATGGACTCAAAAACATACACACACATGCATATAAACACAGAACCTGAGAGTATTTCCTTTGGAGTTTAACAGAGACCTCGTCTTTTGTATTTGGTAGTAAAAGCATTTACTATTGATCAGCCAAAATACCTCTGCAATGTCTGTGTTCCAAAATCAGTAAGTAAATCGAGATCAAACATTGATTTAAATTGACTGCACACCTGCTAAAAGCAGCTCCAGTTGTAGCGAGATCGAAAATGATGGAGAAATGCAGAAGATCTTATCTCCTGTTTCTGTTAATGCGTGGACTTGATGTTATTTGTAGTGCGCTTTCCATCCAATAATTGCAGTAAGCTTTGTGCTCTGTTGCCTTTTAATAACAAAGTGTAAGCTTTAAAGTAACCCATAAACAAATTACAATATGACTGAAGAATTGGTTAAAACCCAAGAAAGAAAACATTTATTCTGTGGCACTTAAAAATAATAATAATTTGGCACCTAGTTTTGTTTCTTATAAGAGTCCTTTTTTTTTCTGGAGCCCTGCCCCATGACTTCTGCCATCTGATCACACTAACCCTAACCCACTAACTAACCCACCCCTAAGCCATTTATACTCCACCCCATAAGCAATTTGGGGAAGCTTTGCTGCTCTGAAAAGCATTAGAGCTCTCAAGAGTTTTATTGCTCCACCTTTGGGATTATTGAGGAGAACTCAAATTGATTCTCTGACATCTCCACCCAAAACCTTTTCCATCTCTTCTACTCCACCCAGATTTTTGCAGTTTCACCCAGTTCATAATCTGACTAATACCTCAACCAGAATGGAAAACATTGATACAAACACCTTAGTCAGAAAAAAAAGAGTCATATTCAGCTTCATTCAAAAGAAAGCAGTATTGCTAATCTGTTCACAGTGAAATTGTAAAAAGTATACCTTGCATGCATCTGAATTGAAGTGCAGGAGCAATTTTTGATAGTTGTTGGAGGAGAAATGAGCATGAGGCTAATGAATGTGAATCACTCACACTAAAAGTATAATTTGCCGCATTAGGGGGCATGATTAATAATAATTGCATTAAATCCCCAGTTTTTAGTAATTATAACTACCATTCTTTAAGATTTTTAAAATGTTTTTGAAGGAAATTTCTTTTTGTCAACAAGACTGCATATATAGTATTAGTTAAGAAAACTAACAGTAATATTGTGAAATATTATTACAATAATAACTGCTTTGCATTTTAATAAATTTTAAAGTCTACTTTATTCTTGTGATGGCAAAGTCCTCAGTGTCACATGATCCTTCAGAAACCATGCTAATTTGCTACTTAACACACATTTCTTAATATTATCAATACTGAAAACAGTTGTGCTGCTTAATCTTAATAATACGGTTATTTGATAAATCATTTGTTTATATTAAATAAAAAAAAGAAAACAAATCGATAGAATAAAAAAAGAATAGAGAATGCTAGTGTTAGAGGGTTAGTTCTTTAATAAATAGAAAAGTAGTAGGTACATCCATACATACATAGTGCTCGTTTTAAAGGTTAATCAAAAGTTAATCAAGTTTTTAACTTTTATTTTACTTTTTACTTTTTCTTTAAATATCGGTCATCACTTTTGATCATTTAAATGCTAATTTACCCCAAACATTTAAATGGTGTTGTTTTTAGCATTGCTGTATAATGTTAAGTTGTTTACTATTATGTCCAAGTCAGAACTCTTCTCTGCAGTTGCTAGAGAGAATAACTCTTATTGACTATATAAGAACTTGTCAAAAGTCTCTTCAGGTCTTCAAGGCCATAAGATATTGTCCATTTTCATTCCTTTCACTTGTTAGGAGAACATTTATTGAATGCTTTCTCAACCCACTCATAGTAGTCATAGGCCTACACCTCTCACAGCTGTCTTTCAATGAAAATCCCAGTGCTAACTGTAAATTAACAGTTCCTAATCCCAGCAGATTTGCCCACATCAGTTAACTTAATTCTAATTACACACATGAGCAAACACTGTTGTAGAATGAATGAATGAAAAGTCCATATACATGGCCCAAAAAATTATTTGGGTGCTTAAGACCCTTAAATTCACACAGGTGTCCTAATAGAGTAACCAAAGCTGTAGTTTGTCACATTAACTATGAACAACTAGAAATTTACCAAATCTATTTGTTTCAATTATATCTACAGTTATATTATTTACTATAATCAGTGATGCTGTCTACACTGGACACGAGCAGCACGACAAATCTCCAACAGAAAACTGCTGCCACGTTCTATTTATGACTTGCTGACACAAATTTCAAATTATTTTCAACAGTCGCTTTGTCCCGTCCAGTGTAGGCAGACTTTAGCTGTCGCAGCTTTTTCTTCCACAGACCAGAAAATGAGGAAAGAATGTATCCAGTACTGTACACAGAATGTATATTGTGCATTTTTGAGTAAAGCAGCACATTCTATGTCCATTTATGTTTGTGTGAATAGTTCGTTGTGCATGTATGAGAGGGAGTCTGTGTGCGAGTTTTGCAATTCTAGCGTTTCTCTAGATGACTCACGGCTCACAGTGACCACAGCTCCAGCTCACGGCACAGATGATAGTCCTCTTTAAAGATACTTTCAGCGGTCAAAACAAAATCAAACGTCTGTGTCAGATCCTGTTTATGCAATATCCTCTGCTAGTCATCCTTCAATTTGACCTCCACCCTGGTGCTGACATTTCTGTTGTTAAACACGCTCAAATACAATACAGCACATGCCTACACTGTGACGGAGAGAGAAAAATTATTTCATTTTACTTCCAGTTCAAATATGTCACATATATGGTAGTTGCTGGGCTTGCTATAAACTAATGTGTTTGGTGAACCACAAACATGGAGGTCTTCTGCCGTTCTTCCATGTAATAACTTTTGGCAGCATGATGCTTTAAAAACAGCCTTCTTGACACAGGTTGGCTGATTCTGTCAGGTTTGAACTAAGCATCTTTCAAATGGATAGAGCATGTTCAGTAAATTATAAAAATATTAGTCAGTTATGTTAATAAGAAACAAATAAGCACAAATCTTTTTGTGCTTATTCAAGTATTGAGTGTTTAGCAAAAATCATATTCTGTTTTACTAGCATTTTGCTCTTTTGTTTGGAAGACATATTAGTCAGCTGAATTAGCTAGTTAGACACTTGAGTTAGACGAGTTTCACTTTACGTGTGGTGCACTGTTTGCTTGGGTATGTGAGTTTGTTTGCATGGGCATTGCTGCCCATTTAGGACCACTTAGGATGGCTCATGTAAACAGTTAAAAAAAGTAGAATTTGGAACAGAGCCATGGTACAGACAGTCTGAGGTAACATTTTGCAGGTCATGTAAGGTTACCTCCCTTTCCTTGTACAGTCATCAGCTTTAGTTGAGTGGTCTGTTCATGCCATTTGTCATTTGTGTCCTGATGCTGTACAGTGTGTTTAAGGCGAGTGATATCTTTGTTTAACCTCTGTCCTCATATGAACCTCTGAGCTATTAGAATCTTGTGTGTATTGTATCTTGCTATTGTACAAGTGTTTACTAGAAGTTAGCTGCATGAACAAAATCCTTGGTCATAGTGTGATAAAGTTAGTTACTTTTTCTGGAAATTTGACCTCCAAACTTTTCATAATTTAAACGTTTAAAAATAAAAGTGTCTGTTTTTATTTTTTTAGCCAAGATAAATTGCTCACACTTTTATCAACCAAGCTGTTCACATTTGAAGCATACAGCATATGCGACACAGTCATTTCTTGGTATTGGATTTGGATCAGTTGACATTTGGATGATAGACAGTGGTGGCCAAAAATGTTAGAACACCTGACAGATCTGAAAATATTGACCTTTTTTTGGCTCCAAAAAATTATTTCATTTCATGAAACATGCAGATATTTGCTCTAAACACAACAAATATCAGAACAATTTTAACTTTTAATATTTGGTATGTCCACCTTTTGCAACAATTAAAGCAGCACATCCCACTGGTATAGTTTCAACATATTTCAACACTACTTCAACACTGATGTTATCCCATGCCTTCTGCCCCAATTTTGCCCGATGGGGTTGAGTCCCAGACTTTGAGGAGGGCCAGTCCATCATTTTGAGTGTTCCAGCAGATTTCTTCCATCGCACTTAGTTTAGCAATAGTTAGTTTTATGAATATTATAATGGCCAATTCAACAAAAACAACTGAAACCTCTTAAATATGCCAAGTGTGCTAATAATTTTGGCAACCACTGTATAAATCTTTAACATGTGTAACATAAAGGTTGCTGAAAATAGCTTAAATCGGTCATATGAACACAATGTGTTGTTTTCAGCAGATGATAAAGGGTTCTTACCTTACCCAAGGTGGTCTACCATCAATCAACTGTAGACCATATAGAAACCATAAAAAATCAGCAATCAACCAGGTTTTAACTGGATTTTCCAGCAGAGAGAACTAACTGGAACAGCCTCATATATTATGACTTAAAATATCTGATATAAAAGGTCCAGCTTTCCGGCATTAAGGCAGTGGAATTATTAGTCATTGCAACATTGTGTTGATTTTCTAGATCCACTCTAAAAGATGGGCTGAGCTGTAGGCAGTTAGAAAAGCCTATTACTTACAGTCCAGAGCATTCGCTGTGCAAAAAATAATCATGTTATGTGCAAGTGTTATGTGTGTGTGTGTACTTAGCTGTCGTTTGGGGACAAAATTGTCATGAGAAATTAACTAAATCTGGCAAAACCTACATTGGGGACTCTGTATGTGGGAAAAGAGTTATATACAAATAATACATAAATATATTATACATACATAAATTAAAAGTTTGGGATGATATATATATTTAATTGTAATTAGCCTTATATAAAAAATTAGAAGTCTGTTATTTGTCCTCCTTTAGCTAAGTAATCGTGCATGTGTTTGTGCAATCGTTTTCTAATGTTTCTTTGATTGTCATATATTCATGTTGTGCAGAGCTCTTGGATGAACAGATACACACCAACACACACATACACATAAACGAACACACACTCTCTTAGACTCATGGGCGCTGCATGTGCTTTTCCTCTGTAGACTCTGGCTGCGCTCACACGTCACTCCATTAACCTGCTCCCCAACCACCTGGCTCAAGCCCTGCATGTGCGCGCCGGCTCACAGGAAATTAACGCTCGCATGCAGAGCACCATCGCCCTGCGCAGCGGGGACAAGCTCCGCCAAGAACATATCTCCCCCTTCTCTCTCACCTTTAGAGAAGCACTGCTGGAGCACAAGGTAGCCTGCTCCCATCTTCCAGCCATGCTGTCCTCCCTCTCCGCTCTCTCACTCTATCTTTTTTGCTTTATTTTTGTTTTGGAGGTGCAAGAGAAGAAGGCGAGAGAGTGTTTTTGTCATGAGTAAACTAAAGGACGTTGTGTGCCAGCAATAGCAGTCAATACTTTCTAGAACATGCACAGCGGTTTAAAATCTTCTCAATTATGTCCCATCTGAAAAAAAAGACAAGTTAACGTGGTCCAGCTGTTTTTAGAGCATGGTTGCTGCTTTCTCGTTTGATCCAAGATGGTCAAGCAGATGGACCATATATCTTGACCAATTTGCACTATATTTATGGTCACAGGAACCATCTGCCTCCATTTTTATTTGGATTTTCTTGCAGAACCGATGACACTTCTAACACCACTACATTGCAGTTCACTTTAAGATCCCTTGAATGGATCATTCTCCCCAAAACACAATTCTGTTATTGTTTGCAGTATCAGGCTTTCTCGTGAAAAACAAGGTTTTATTTTGAAGTCCTCAAGTTATTCAATGAAAGTTCATATATTTGACCCTCAGCTCCAAAAATGATTAAAAAGTCCAAAAATATTGTTTTTGTTTATGAATTGTGCTACAATTCGTGAGCTGTTGAAGGTTCACCCAAAAATGACAATTCTGTCATGAATTACTCACCCTCATGTCTTTCCAAACCCGTAAGACCTTTGTTCATCTTCAGAACTCAAATTAAGAGATTATTGATGAAATCTGAAAGCTTTCTGACCCTGCATAGACAGCAATGCAAGTGAAATATTCACAGACCCAGAAACGTAGCAAGGACATCTGTATAATAGTCCATGTGACATCAGTGGTTCAACTGTAATTTTATGAAGCTACGAGAAAACGTTTTGTGTGCAGAGAAAAGAAATAACGACTTTATTCAGTGATTTCTCCTCTTCCACATCAGTCTCTGCCCATCAGGTTTTACGGATTTGGAATGATGTGAATAATTAATGACAGAATTTTCATTTTTGGCTGAACTAACCCTTTAACTTGAGAGCCGCTCTGGCCATTAGTCTGACAAGAAGGTTGCTTCCTGATCTGATCAGCAGGTTCTGACAAAGAAAAAGAGAGTAAATTTAAATCAACATTAGGATAATGAGCCGGTGAATTTAGCCGATTGAATTGGTCTCTAAATTGATAGTTTTTAATCACCATCACTGATGAACTTGGTTCATCATATGTACGTTAATTCTTCCTGAACAACCGGGATTTGTCCACAGACAAGCCTTCGGGTTACTCATGATCCACTACCATGCATGTTTTCATCTTAGTTAAAAACGCTTTTTAGTGTGTTTATTTGTCCCTTACCTCATTTCTGCTCGTTTGAGTTGCCCTTTGCCCCCCTGCTTGGCCTTTGACTCTGTGCCACTCTGTGTGCTTGAGATTTTTGGTTTGCCCCGCTTCCACGATGCCCTGACATCACACATCCTCTCACTAACCCAGAGAGCATAGGAGCTGTGTGTATGTGTGTTTATGAGCGCCTACCCTGCTCTTTCCTATGTGGTTAGCTTTGCTTTCTTGGTGTCATTGTGGTCGTCACGTGAAGAGGAATTTTTGTCCTTACTTTTCTGTGTGTGTATGTGTGTATGTTTCCTCTACAGTATTCCCAGATGCGAGACGAGGTGTTTAAGTCTAATCTTGTGTGTGCCTTCATTGTTCTCTTCTTCATCACTGGAATACAGAGCTTACTTCCCTCTGCAAGGTAAAACATGTACATATACTGATGGCCATATCCACCGCAGACATTGAGGTTGACACATGATCTGTTTGGGTTTATACTGCATATAGAAGTCATGGATTAATATTTCCAGTAGTGTTCGATGTGGCTTTTATAATGAAATTTGATCCACACCAGTCTTGAATATTCGATTACTCCCATGAGAGCATCATATAATATGCAATCGCTCATGTTTGTAGGATGGTCACTATGGTGATACAGTTCTCCGTCCTCATCTTGCTGCACTGTTGCCTTGTTGTTGTGACAACGGCGGAGGATTATAAGTGTTTGCCGCTGGTTTTGCGAAAAGCATGTTGCTGGGTGAACGAAACGTATGCTGCACGGAACGTCGTCATCTTCCTCTCCATCCTCATCAACTTCCTGGCTGCCATGATCAACATAGTGAGCAAACATTTTTTTTTTCAATTTCATCATTATACACAAATTTTATCATGGATATATAAAGTTTTAATTTGAGAGCTGAGCCAATTTCAATTCAAGAATTTTAGACCCACTGTGGAGTATAAATGATTTTATTTTGATTATAGAATTTGGTAAAAAGGATTGCACAATGCATGGCTCAAATTCTGCAAACAGGGAATTAAATGTAATAATTATTTTGGGTGTTTAATATGTTTTTTGCATAGTGCATTATACTGTTTTACAAAATTCATATCAGTAACACTTTATTTTACGGTTACACCTATTACTACATTTATTAACTATTAATAATAAGCAAAATAAGAATTTATGGAGGGAAAAGTTGTAGTTAATAGTTAACAAGTGTTACCTATTCTAAAGTGTTACCTTATTATTAAAATTACCTTATAATATAAATGACAGCTTTGGCTTTTCAAAAATGTTACATTTAGCTGTCGCAGATTTGTTGACTTTGAAAATCAAGTTCACATTTATTTATGTATTTAATTTTTACCAGGAGTTATTTTTACTGCCTTTTGTAGCAAAAATTATTTATTTAAATACAGATCCTGTTGTGAAAATCACTTAAAACTGTTGTTCCATTATAACCATTTATCAGATTTTGATTCATATCAATATCATATTGGTTATTGGCCGATATAAGCAAGTTTTTTAAATGCATTGTATTGGTCAGTATTTAATGTGACTTTTTTTTATGTAATGACTTCCCTAGTTTTTACATTTAGATGACTTTTTCCATCATCAAGTAAATCTTTAAAAACACGTTAATGTCAGTTAAATTCATCTTTAGCAAATTTCGAAACAAACAACAGTTTTTCATAGTGTATTTTATAATGTTGTGATGCCTAAATTATATTTAAAAATTTTTTTTTTCATTTAATAGAATATTATCATTAACTACTTTCAGTAGAATATTATATCAGTAATTTTTCATTACATAAACCTATAGCTAGAAGGTTCTTGGAAATGTAATTTTATTGCTCTTTCTAAAATGCAATAAATTCTCTAACATTAGCACTCTCTTTCTTTTTTTATCGTAGCTTTGGTGTGATTTCGATAAATCCGGCTCATTCAGGAACCAGACGTTTAATGCATCTGCCTCAATTCCCGATATCTGCTTCTACCCAGAGGTCTTTTCATCCACTGCCTCCCACACAATCAGACCCACAGCTTCTTGCCAGTTTGAGTTTGTTAAAAAGGATCGACAGAATTGTAGCAAATGTGGAAACTGTTTAAAATCAATTCATTCACTGTACAGCAATGGGTGGCTAATGGTGAGGTTGTCTCCCGTTTATTGACAGTATTTCGTATTTACCGGGGTGTTGGCGATGGTGACATGTGCAGTGTTCCTCAGACTGAACTCGGTTCTGAAGCTGGCCATCCTGCTGATCATGATCGCTATCTACGCAGTGCTGACCGAGGCCTTCTACACACCACTGTTCATCCGCTATGACACACTTACACTTAATCAGAGGTATGCAAACTCCCACATTGTGCCAGTCAGGAGCCATTAAAGAACAAATTATAAAGAGCAAAATTATACATCACACTTTAGCAGTGTGGAAATAATTGTGATGACTCAAGGAACTTCATAAGATGACGTGGACCAACTATAAGAGCAATAAATGTTAGGCTGTTTCTAAAGTAGTAGTCTGCGAGTGTTTTATGAGATTTCTGCAACTTTTATGATTGACGTCAGTCTTTCTGCCAAACTCTTAATGAAACTCTAAATAAAACTTCTAACTAATAAGACACCTCAAACTCTAAACCAGGAAATAAATGTGGGTGGTGTGGGTGGTGGTCAAATATTTAGTTTGGCAGCTGTAAGTTTATAGGTTTAAACCCTGAAAGGGTTGCAATTTAGCTGTTTGATTACATACACTTCTGTCACCACTTATATACACTGCCAGAAATCTTAGTTTTTTCTTTTAATTCAACAAGACTGTATTAAATAAAGATAAAGACATTTACAACATTGCAAAAGATTTGTATATCAAATATATGTTGTTACCTTGACCTTCATGTTTCAACAAAAAGTACAAAAACAAACTCCCTTGCTATTATCATTGTCCTCCAAATTTACTTAAATAATAAGACCACTGATAATCACTTAGGCTAAAACCAACTACCAAGTACAACTCCTAAACAAGACCTAAGCCTCTGAATGAAGGTACTACCTTAAAGGGGTTAAACCTTGGTCCTTTGTTCATTTCATACTGTGGATTCTTTTACAAAAAAAAGCACAATTCGATGCAGGATTTTCAGAAATAATTTTAACTAAAAGACAGAGCTGTCCAACTGGATCCGACAGTAACTGTTTTTATGATCGTTTGATATATTTATGCATATATAGATATATCACAGCAGTGTCCATCTAAGAGGGTTGTAGGCTGTCATACATATACAACTATTAGCCAGTCATAGCAGTGGGCGTTTACTTCCGAGTCTACAATTCACCACACCTATTCAAACAGAGCATTCTGATGAGGGGGGTAAAAACAGGATAAAAAATAGCCTATAACTTCTAAATTCGTGACCCCTTTACAAACAAATCATTTTTTCATATAGCAGATATAATAAGTGTTTGACAAACAGTGTACACTGTGATTATATCATGAAGGCTCTTTATGACATTTATGACAGATGTTTCTCTTAACTAACTGCACTGTGGACATTATAAACATACTGCAAAACTAATGAGACATTCTGCCCTGTTTCTCTGGTTACAGCAAAAACTTTCTGGGAACCAAGGAAACGTCTCTGCTTCTCATGGCGATGTTCCTTTTAGCTGTGTTCTACCACGGCCAACAGGTAACAGACACGCACACAAACGCTAACCTGACAGCGGATCAGGGGCCATTCAGTGCCTATTTTATAATGTCAATGTTTCTAAGAAACGGCTGCAAGTTATTGGCTGCTTTATAAGGTCTCACAGTCAATATATAAAAGCCCTGCTCTCTCTCTGACGCACCTTGTGTGCAGAGCTTTTTAAGTTCACTCTGCTGATTGTTGTCTTTGATGCCGTAGATCAGGGGAAAGAGTCGGTCCGAGTGATGATGAGCAAGAGAGAAAGAGAAATGAGCGCTGCTGGGTTTGTGTAGGTGTGTGTGTGGTTTTGGTGCCACTCTGATTAAGGCGCCTGGAGTCTTACATATGACCAAAATGCTTTGTGCTTGTGCCATGTGTTGTGTCCAGCTTTAAACTGCCTGCCCGTATGTGGCCCCCCTCCTCGTATCTATGGCAACAGTGTGTCATTTAGGCAGGTGGTGCTACTGGCACTGCTTGGCCTATGGATTGGGACTTGGCATGTGTTTCTTGGACAGTGATTTGATCATTTCTTATTTATGCTCATCTTGGTGTGTGTCTGTGTGTCGGAGCAATGAACAAGCTCTCTGTCACTGCAGGTCAGTGTCTGTGAGGCTTTATTCTTCACATGCTGTTGTTTTTATGAGACATATATTTGCATATACAATACAGTGGGGTGCAAAAAATATTTGTAAAAAATTTTTATTTAAAAAAAATAATGTGACCCCCAATCAATCAGTTCACCCATAAATCATAAGCCATCTCTCAGAACAAGCTATTTACAGAATTCCCCCCACAATTGTTGACAGACATTGTCGTGTTAGCAGAGACCCCACCCTGAGTGAGCCGTACATAATCCACCATGTTTATCTTTAAGCTAGAAAGCAGCATTCAAGTAAGAAATTTATTTTTTTTATTAAAGCTATAGACATTATTCTAGACGAACAGTGTGTCATTTTCTGCATTATTTTATTGTTTGAGTCATATGATCAGCGTAGACAGCAGTAGAGGTACTGTATATTACACTGCTATCACTTAAAGGCAGGGTATACGTTTTTTCAAAAAAGATTCGGGCCCTTTAGCAAAACAAACTTGTAGCCAATCAGCAGTAATGGGCATGTCTATTCGTGATGTGGAGGAGACAGTGTTCAGTGAACAACCGAGCAGAGTGATAGAAAGATAAAAACGCACGATAAGGCAAGAAGTATGACCCATGTAAATATCGTATCAGCTTTCCAGCGCTGGAGAGAACCCAAGGAGTGGAAGGCCTACGATCGGACGCCGAGGTTGTTTTGGTTCTTCTTGATAAGTGAGTTACACTGGACGTGATAAAGCGACCATTGAAAATCATTTGAAATTCATGTAAGCGCATCATAAATAGAACTGGGCAACAGTTTTCTGTCAGAGATTTGTCTCCCTGCTCGCGTCCCATGTAAGTTAGCATCACTGATTATAATGACTTCTATAGTATTTTGTCGCGCCACTCACGTCCTGTATAGATAGTGTGACATTGGTACTGTTTTGTTTCACAGAACTTGTTGACTGGGTTGCTTAAGCTACATATGTGTGGGGCAGAGCTATCAAAGGGGCAAGACCCTTTTGGGGTAGGGTGTTTTGGTGATTTTAAATATCAACATTGGCTTCCAGAAATCTTATACTCTGCCTTTAATACACAGGTCTAATATAAACATGTGATTCCCTCGTTTTTAACATAAATTTGTGCGTATCTGAAAGTTTAAGTGCAATAAGTCTAGAAAGAGTTGCTGTGTCACAGCTGCTTTTGGTGTGTATGCACGGTTTCAGCGCAATAGGCATGATGATCAAAAACAAACAGGTGCTTTTAGCACAGTATCTGTGATACAGGCACAGCCCTATTCTGGAAAACTGGGTGAGGACCAGCAGCTTATTTGCGTTTAAAAAAGCATGCATGAAAACAGCCAGTTTCTGCTTCCACTCTAAATAGGCATTTTCAAAATGTTATAATAAATTAACTGGGGGGTATTTTGAGCTGAATCTTCATGGACACATTCTGGGGACACCAGAGACTTCTATTACATTTTGTAAAAAGGTGTATAATAGGTGCCATTTAAGTGTGTCTTACTTGAATAGTTTTACTTAAAACAAGTAAAGAATAAATAAAAATTTATAACAAATGTCCCTAATGGGACATGGTAATGGTGAAAAACACTGAGATATAATTGAAATATAATATTTCCTCTCATATCATACTTTTGTCCCCTTAAAGGCCCCTTTAAAAAAAAAGTAAGTAAGACTTTTATTATAGATACATTTTCTGAAAACAAGTCTTCATATATTATGCGTTGTGGCTTCTCAAGAAAATGTGTCTTGTTTTAAGCATTTTTTTTTTTAAGATATTTTAACAAAACTGAATAGTTAAAAACATACAAAGAAGTTATTTTTGCAGTGTAGACTGAACTGAGATTAAAAAGAGAGCCTTTAGTGTGTCTCTTTATTCTTTCTTAAGAATTTAGGAGAAAAATCTAGGACAAAGCAGATACTTTCAATAAATGGAGGACTCCAATGAGTCTTCTGAGCTCTGAAAGGCAATAAAATGGCGTAAATTCAGCACATGTTCCCCTTGATTAAACTGTGAATGCAGGTACATGCCTTGCTCGAAGGGAAAAGGACATAAGGGATATAACTTTTGTATTATCTGCTGAGTGAGAGCCTTGAGAACCAGAACGTCACCACAGAAGAGCTTAGCACATCATTTTATCATGGATAAAACCATGCATTCATTTTAGCCACTATTGTAACAGCTGCTCTTCCACCAGCCAGTCTTTAACTGTTTAAATTACTGTTCGGAAAGCGATAAAGTCCCAGTCCACTCCAGACAGTAGCAAGATTCAAAACCGGCCTTCCCAAGACACCTAAAACTTCTAAAACTCATTTGTATTAAACTCTTTTCATACAGTTTGCTTTTGTCAAAAGTAATTTGCTTGATATGCACTGCCTTAATTTTCTAATGTATGAGTGTGTGCGTTCATCTCTACGTGTGTGTATGTGTTTTAGAGGTTAATGGAGGTTAGTCTTGTTGATGTGTTTTTAATAATCAGTCGGACAGTCGTACACCCCTGTCTGCCCCACTTGCATAATTACTCCTCATAAAATCATCTTTGAGAGCATACGCAAATAAATGCACGCACACACACATGCATTTTACACTCATACACATGCATAAACACTTACATCACACCCTGACTGTTAGGAAATTAATTTTTCAATCTGGACGCCATTGTGAAACCGTTCCAATTAAAGCTGGATATTAATGTATGCAGATGAGCGTGTGTTACTGCTTAATTAGGGGGGACCTTGTTGGAGCTCTTTGGCTGGAAGAGAGCTGATGGAAGCCAGGCTGAACAGAGATATCAGAAACGCAGCACAGCTCACTTCCTGTTAGAGTCAAGACGTACCGCAAAGGGTCACGACACCGGCAAAGCATTTAAGGGTGCTTACTGCGTACAGTGTATGAAAGAAATGAAGCAGTGATGTCAAAAATGATGTCATCATCTACTCCTGTTGCTTGAGGACAAAAGGACATTTTTAGCTTTCAGAATGTGTAGGCTGTTTTGTCATGCAGTAGAGGTAGATGGTTGGAAGTAACAGTCAAAAAAGTTTTATTATTCTTTAAAGAAATGTATATTTTCATTTGGAAAGTACACATTAAATGTGTCAGTGCATCTTTTTTATTTCAAATAAATGCTGTCCTTTTGAACTTTTTATTTGTCAGATAATAAGAAAAGCAAAATGTATCACAGTTTTCCCATAATGTGGCACTACGTTTTACATTTTAACATTGCTTTTAATAAGAAATGTTTCTTGAGCCCCAAATCAGCATATTTATATTGTTTCTGAAGGATCATGTGACACTAAAGACTGAAAGAAAGGCTTTTGGAAATTTTTGGAAAGAGTAATTCTATTTGGAATTGTATTTATTTTAATTAATTTGTATTTAATTTAATCCATTATGTGTGGAAAAACTATGTAAAAAACGAATTGTAAAAAAATATTTCACCATATTATTTAGACTATTAATCAAATAAATCCAGCCTTAGGTATTAGGAGACTACTTCCAAAAGCATTTAAAAAATTGATTGACCTCAAACTTTTGAATGGTGGTGTACTTTGTCCTTTTAAGAGAGTACAGCTGGAGTTTAGGTTGGAGGAGAAAATCTTAAACCCTCATTAAACTGTCTGTGACATTTCAAAGTACTGAAAGTTAATTATTTTCATGTGACGTTTTATATTGCTGTGGTCCCAGATGAGGAATCATGATTTATCTTGTGAATCTGAGGGACAGCTGTGAATGTAGACTGAGTGTTCCAAAGAAAGTTAAATGGAGTAGAGCAAATGCAGAAATTGGGCAGAGGGCACAAGGCTATACTGGTTTACCAGGAAGTAGAAATGACCCAGATGCAGATTGTCCCACATATCACTGTGCGAAATCAAGACAGAGACTTTAAAAGCTCTAAAGAAGTCTTAGGCCAGCAAGTAATACATACCTGAATGCTGCTGTTATTCACACATGGAATTGAGATTCAATTCAGATGATTCTTGTTTTGTGATCCAATCACAATCAGAAGCACATGATGTGATTTATAGTGTAAATGCTTAATCCTGATGCCTTATAGACAGCGCTTTTTGCATTTGTCTACAATAAAACAAACGTTATGAGTTATGTGTGTATTCATGAATTTAGAGACACTGCTATTGAAAATGAACACTAGTGGTCACAGGAGACACATTTGAGATGCTACAGATATTAGATATAAACATTAAAATGTATCGGCTGACCACTTGATCTGATCACCTGAGCCAACTTACTCAGACAAAATTCAATTTATATGTGCTGTCCAAATGTAAAACAAACTTATACATTCGGTGTAGTTTGGTAACATGGCTGTGGCATCTCGCTCTGGGGCTCAGCATCATTGGGAGGAATGGATGAGAAGTCTGCCAAAACTGCTACTATATTATTTTACATTAAATTGAGAATATTTTAAAAGACAAGGACATTTGGAGTCAGTGTTGTATAGCATTTCTACATTTTTTAATGAGTTATGAGTTATTTTCCACATTTAAGAAGAAAGTGCACCTCTCTGCATCTTTCCTATCATTGATTACCTGCAGATGCTTTCCTCCTCTGGTTGCTAGGATTTTTATGTGTCTTTTTTTCCAGTGACTGGATTGTGTTTGCTGAGAGTGTACTTGTGATTTATCTGCCTAGTATTGCAGACAATTATAGATATACCCATTTTTGTCTCCCTCTTCTATGAAACTTGAAGCCTTTTCTTGTGATATATACATGTATATAGGTTTGAAGATTAATAGAAATTAATAAAGATTAAAATTGTCAAAGAAAAAAATGTCAAAGTAAATATGTGTATAAACACGTGTACACATTTACAAATTGCAAATTAATATTTTCAGCAAGTTTAAAGAAGTTTCTTAACCACCAAATCAGCATATCAGAAAGATTTCTGAAGCATTATGTGACAGTTAAGAATAAATGGACACTGAAAAATCAGCTTTGCATCACAGGAATAAATTACATTTTAAGATATATTAAAATAGAAAAGAAGTTCTTTTAAATTGTACTAATATTTCACAGCATTACTGTTTTCTCTGTATTTTGATTTTAGTAGCACGATATTCTTTGCATTTGTGCAAAGTCTTGAAGTGTGATCAGATGATATGTGTGTATATCTGGGCTAGGGCTGGGCAATATATCGCACGATATATTTATGCGCATGTTTTCAGTAAAGCCGTTAAATCTCCATCATCTGTTTAATACACAGAGCTGTAGATCACTGACAAGCTATGCAATATCACGTTCAGTTTTGCGGGTGTATTATTTGCGATACTGAACCCGATATTGTGATATAACTGCCACTCCATTTAAAAACAGGTGATGGAGATTTACGTTAATCAATGAACTGGCTTTACTGACAAGATGTGTGCGACATATTGCCCAGACTTAATCTGGGCAGATATTGAGCTTCTTTCTGACCTGTACAGCTGTAGAATATAACGGTCTTTCTCTGCCATGTTTCTGATGAATGCTTTGCAAAATAAGGGTACAGTGCTGCAACACTGATTGGCTGTCCTGTGTTTTTGCTTGTTTATGTTGATTTAATGTAACTTGTGATGCTTTTTAGTTCTGACTAGCTTTATTCTCTCTGTCTCTCAGCTGGAGTATACCGCTCGTCTGGACTTCCTATGGCGTGTACAGGCGAAGGAAGAGATAAATGAGATGCGAGAGCTGCGTGAACACAATGAGAACATGCTCCGGAACATTCTCCCCAGCCATGTCGCACGCCACTTCCTGGAGAAAGACAGAGACAATGAGGTAGAGAGACTGAATGGGTCTGGGTGTCTCACTCCTTTAGTCTGACAGGAAAAGCATGGCAGTACTTAGACAGCAAGAACATGTGAGGAGAGGGTGAATCACTGACCCTTTCACTCGTTCTCTTCTTCACTGTGCTTTATTGACAAGACGGTAAACGACAGAAGTCAATAGTAATTAAGCAAGTTATTCAAATATATAATATTCATATACATGACACAACCACACTATACCAAACAGACAGGTGAAGTCTGTTCCAGAATCTAGTGAGCTGCCTCAATAGACAGAAAAACTTTACTATCACAGAACCGCATAAGTGATCTGGAAGGTTCTGCATAGTTAACAACTCTTTGTAGTTGAACTTTAGCATGATGGTAGGTTAATGGCACTTTATTTTTAATAATCATAAAAACTTGGAGCACACATACAATACAATACAAATACATTTATTAATTATTTATCTATTTAATTATTTATTTTTGAAGAAATTAACACTTTTTTTCAGCAAGGTTGTATTAGATTTACCAAAGTTGACAGTAAAACAAATATAATCTTACAAAACATTTAAATTAAATGCTGTTTCATTAAAAATCTAACCTAATATTACTATATGTAGTAGCACAACTGTTAAATGGTTATAATATTAAGAAATGTTGCTTAGGCCCCAATCAGCATATTAAAATGATTTCTGTAGGATCATGTGAAACTGAAAACTTTATTAACAATGCTGAAAATACAATTGTCCCATCACAGGAATAAATTATTATTATAGAACATTTTAAAGTACCCCATTATGGATTATAAAAGGTTAATATTTTGGTTTTGGGAGTCCCCATCAACAGGTTGACATGCTTTCAAGCTCAAAAAACACTTTCATTGTATTATAATATGTATTTCTTTTTAGCTTACTTCCTCAATGACTCCCAAACAATTCGCTCAACGATTAATTTTTCCAAACCCCTCCTTTGGGTGACGCTAATCTGCGGCGATTGGTCCGATTGGTCTCATTTTAATTTCAATGGCTAATAAAGCAGTGTTTGTGAGTGCAGCGGTGCTTTGTGTACATTGTTTCCATGGAAACAGCTATTCTGATACTCCAAAGGCACCTAGTGGCATAGAATGAATTTACATTTTCATTCAGACCAACAGAAAAGATCAACAAGTGGGTGGACAACATGCTAATATTTCATGTTGACATCAAAGTGAAACGGCTTGGGAAATGACTCGTTTCAATGATTCTTTTGAGAGACTAACTTTATGCATGGTGCACTTTCAGATTTAAAAACCTTACTTGTATTCACTGTTTTTGCGGTTTAATGTAATGTTATTATTATTGTTAAAATAATTTCAGCATAAGAGACTTTAATTTTGCTATTTTTCATTTAAATTCTGAGTTTAATTCTTTTTCTTTTCTTTCCTGTCTTACTTTCTTTCCTTCTTTTCATCCTTCCTTTCTTCTGTCATTTCTTTTCATTTTTTGTAAATGCGGGTTGTGTGTTTATGTGCTCTCTTGTCCTGACATGACTCCTGTTTATTTCTGGAATGTTCCGCTGTCAGTCAATCAGACAATAGGGAGGCTAAATAATGGAGCTGTATAACTCACAGATAAAAAATACATCCATTAGGCTTGTGTATGTGTGTGTGGGAGAGAGAGAGAGAGAGAGTGTATTGAGTTGCTTTAATTATCCCATTCATTTATAATCAGGTGGAGTATTGAGGCATGATTTAACTGCTGACGCTAAATGTGTATGTGTGTTTTTGTGTGTGTGTGTGTCTGCGCTCGAGTGTTAGCACTATAATTTACGTCACTCTCTGCTATTATTAAGATGAGAAAATGATCCTTCTCCCTCATGCACACACACACACACACACACAGAGACACACAGTCTTGCCCGCAAAACCTGCCACTCTTAAAGGGCACTGCAGTAATTTAGTTCAGTGACTAACACTTATTAAGTGTATTATTACCTGTTTTCTACACCTGTCGTCACTGACTTTTTAAATATATGATCATTCAGCAGTACTGGCATGCAGTGGTGACATGCGTCGGTGGGGTGATACTGAATTTTTGGGGTGTATTGAGAGAGTTTAACCTCCTCTACTATTGATCATGTATTGACCACAGCTCCCTCTTTAAACTCCAAAGTAGTTAGTTAGAGCAGTGGCCTTGTGGCTTGCACACATTACACCTTAAATGCACATAATTAGTCACACACTATAAATGAGTTGTACACCTAATTTGAAAGGTGTGCTGTATGTTGTGTGGCACCTGTGATGTCTGTGCATAGCTATGAGATTTTAAGGCTATTTAGAGTACAGTTACACAGGACCTGTTCTTGTGTTCTGTCTTATAATTACTGCACACATGCAGAATCTTTTTATGCCACTGCAATACTTTTTTACTGCATTAATTCTATATAACAAGAATTAATGTATATTATATTTTAGAATAGCATTAATAAAATATATTGCATAATATAATTAATAACGTTTTACAATATGTTTTATCCATATTTTTTGCATTGTATGTTTTGGCATTAAATATCAAATATCAACTTTGCAGTTGTTTTATCTCATATCAGCAGTGTTGTTTTAGTATCACTGAGAAACAATTATAGTTTTTAATATTTTGTATTAATTTATATATAATATAATTTTAAGTTTAATTCAAATTTTAGAATTCATTGTTTTTTTGTACTAGATTAGTTCTATATAAAAAATAATTTATATTATATTATGTATTATGTTATAGAATAGCATTAATAAAATAGAACATGTTAATACATAATAATATATTAAAATATTTTGCATAATCTAATTAATAACAAATTTATAGCATTTTGTATTTGTTGCATTTGCATTATATATTTGTCAGCAGTGTTATTTTATTGTCACTGAGAAACTATTATAGGTTTTAATATTTTGAATTTAAGTTTTATATTTTACATTTTAGTAATTTGGTTGTTTTTTTATCATCTAATTCGTTTTTCGTAGAAATAATTAAAACTTTTAATATATTTTTTATTTTATTAATATTATTGTTGTTGTTTACTATTTATTTAATTGTAGGTAACAAAAACCTGCATGTAGCCATTGCAAGACTTTTTTGTTGTGACACTTTGTTTTTGAGATTAGTAATGTATTTATTATATTACATTTTATTATTAATTAAAAATAACATTGTTAATATATAATACATTTTATGTATGTATACATACATACATACATACACACACACACACACACACATATATATATATTTATATATATGTATGTATTTTATGTGTGTGTATATATATATATATATATATATATATATACATGCACATACAAAAACACACTGTATTGCACAACGTATAACGAAACCATGTTTTTTGCATGGTGTATGTGATTTATTGGCATTATATATCAGTTATCAGCCTCATCAGATGCATCAATCAAGTGTGTTTGTTATAAAGCAGCATTGCCCTCTAGCGGACAGTTTTAAAAAGTCACCCCTTGCTGCATACATTCCACACACACTGTATTACTGTTCTGAAGTTAATTGGACCCACATTTCTATACGTATTCACATTTGTTGTTTTAATCCTCAGTTGTATGAAATAGAAGAAGACTCTGAAGTCAACCTCATTCTAGCGAGGAGGATTCTAACGTGTGATCTCCATCCGTAGGAGCTCTACTCACAGTCATATGACGCGGTGGGAGTGATGTTCGCTTCCATTCCGGGCTTTGCTGACTTCTACTCACAGACTGAGATGAATAATCAGGGAGTGGAGTGTTTGCGGCTGCTTAACGAGATCATTGCTGATTTTGATGAGGTCAGAATTGCACTAGCACAAACATGCAATAAATGACACTTCTGTCCATATTTATTCAACCCCATGTTGATCCAAACTTATTCAATTACAGTTCATAATAACAAAAATTACAGATCTCAAGTTTGTAATGAAGTGAGGGAAAGTAAATAATGATAGAATTGTGATTTTAGGCTGAATTATCCCTTTAATATTAATGATTCTCTCGAAGAGACACAAATCCATCGCACCTGCACAGAAGCTGGCGATGAATGTTTAATGCTACATATGTAGGCTGTCATATCTGAAAGATTGTCTCCCTGCAGCTGCTAGGGGAGGAGCGATTTCAGGACATCGAGAAGATAAAGACCATCGGCAGCACATACATGGCCGTGTCAGGACTGTCTCCTGAGAAACAAGTATGAAAACACACACACATCTACAGACACCTACACACTAATGCATACTAAAGCAGATATTACTGGATGACTTATAAACCTGTAGTGACTGTAGTTTAGTTTGTGCACTAATCTTTCTATATGTGTGTGTTACCATAGCAATGTGAGGATAAATGGGGGCACCTGTGCGCTCTGGCCGATTTCGCCATTGCTCTGAATGAAAGCATTCAGGAGATCAACAAACATTCGTTTAACAACTTCCAGCTCAGAATCGGTAAGAGTCAAATGATTCAAACTAAAAATTCAGAAGAACCTTTGGAAGCGCAACAATGACTGCACACTTTTTGATGGAAGTATTTTTCCTGTTTGTTTTCAAAGCCGTGGATCATGGTCAGTTCTGACATGACTGACAGTATTTACAAATTGCTTCAAAGCCAAAATAAGAAGGGGAATTTATTTATTTATTTATTTTTAATTATGAAATATTTAAGGGTTGTAAGGATGACTTGATTATGCTGTTTCCAATGGTTTGTGGGAGTGGGCAGTCACTATTCCTGTTTCCATGGTTACTTCTCTCACTGGTCAGTGTCCTTTCAGGTTCTCCACCATGTGATTTATATTAAATTAATGCTGAAAGCTTTGTATTAGTTAAGTTAGTTCAACTTATTTGGTAGTATTATTTTAATGGCAAGGGCATCTAAAATATACTGTAGTCTGCCATGTAAAAGTGTAAGAGGTCAGTAAGTTTTTATTTTTAAGAAATGAATATTTTTATTATGCATTAAATTAGTCAAGAATTTTGCAACAGATTTCTATTTCAAATAATTTACTGTTCTTTTTAACTCCGTCCATCACAAATGTATTATTTTAAAAATAAGCAGCACAGGCATTTGTGAGATGATGATCTTGACAAGATGTGAAGTTTGGCAAAAACCAAATCAGCATATTAGAATGATATCTGTAGAATCACTGAAGACTGGACTAATGGCTGCTGAAAATTCAGCTTTGCGTCACAGTAGAAAAATGATCAATTATTTATCCTGTTTGTCTAGCCTTTATCGCCTAATTAATTTGCCAATTTATTTTTTTTAAGCTAACTCTACTCAGTTCTTACTCCAGAAATTGGCTGTCATCAGGTGAAACAGTCAAATAAATTAATACTATAAATTTGTAAAAGCATTATTACTTGACAAGCACAGGTCTGTCTTAAAAGGTTTATTTATTATGACCAAAATCAGTATTTTTCCAATAAAAATGAAGAGGATGTTTGGTCCTACTTTATATTAGGTGGCATGAACTACCACAGTATGTACTTAGTGTATTGCAAAAAAACTTTTGCTGCTACCGAGGCGGGATACGGGTAAGGTTAGGGACAGGGTTACTAGGTAGTTTAAGGGTGGGTACAAATGACAGATATTTTTCAAATGTTAGTACGATGTAAAAACATGCATGTACTAGTGCTGTCAAATGTTATTAATCACATCCAAAATAAAAGTTTTTGTTAACATAATATACATTATTATGTATTTATAAATACCCACACAAGCATGTATATATTTTAGAAAGAAAATTTTTAAATATATTTAATTTTTTTTTACTTTTATAGTAAATATATTCATATATGATATAATTTACATGATTTTAAATATATAAATGTACAGTGACCTCCACTAATATTGGCACCCTTGGTAAATCTGAACAAATGTGGCTGTGAAAATAAATCTGCATTGTTTATCCTTTTGATCTTTCATTCAAAAAATTCACACAATTCTAACC
>JAUMHE010000043.1:16214652-16227429 GCA_032359235.1 Enteromius mattozi | reverse complement strand
CTCTCACGTTTTTTCCAGTTTATTGATTTTAGATGCTTCTCAGTGAGTATTTGCATCATTTTATTGGCTTGTGTTGTGTACTGGCAGGACACCCGTTTGTATGCAACAAACTTGCTAATCTAAACATTATAGACCTAAATACACATGAATGACTTAAAGATAAGTTAATAATGCATATCCTCATTCGCCCTCATGATTTCTATCCTTCTATCTCTCTCAAGTGCAATTGTATGTGACAGACACTGTTGTTTTACCTCCATGTCAACAGGAGGCAGCGTGGAGCCACCAGTCTGAGACTCTTTAGTGAGGACTGGACTTGAGTGGAGGGAGAGGAGAATGGGCAAGTCAAAGTTTATACACACACACACACACACTAATAACTTTAGATCTGTCCTCCAAGCTCAAATACACACACACTAGCTCATAACCCTAGAGACGTACTCAAACAAAACACACACACTAGCACATTGTTGGCCAGGGCTCAGGCCTCTACGTAAACAGCAGCTCAGGCTAATGAATAACTCCAGAACACTGAGCAGACAGAGAAACCAGAAGCTCCTGTTTCTCGTTTTATGGGTCAGGATGATGTGAAGAGTAAATATGCGGTGATGAGTCATATGATGATTATTGTGATTGTGTTTGTTTTATTGATTATTCTTGTTAACACAGATCAGGAGTTAAGTGCTAAATGGTAGCTGTGGTTTCAGGATGAGAGACAGTGTGACTGTTGACAGAAAGAGTCACTCCAGGTAATTATTCTTTTAATTTCTAAACTTACCGCAAAGACCACTCTTCCTTCCTGATTCTTCCTGATCAGTCACATGTTTTAAACTATTATTAACTATAACAGAACCATTAACTGCACACTATGGAAGTAAAATGGGAAACATGAGTTGCGCCTGCTAAAAGCAGTTTATTTGCATTCTTTCAGTGCATAATTCACTAAAGGAATTATGCTAGTTAGGTAAAAATGTGAAATGGGCCACAAAATTGGTGATGAACACAATCTGCATACTAGAAATCCACATCTAAAAGGCCACTTCTAAATGCTAGGTTGTGGAAGGTAAGGAAGACTACAATCTGCCATACTTTATCCAAACGCTTTATTTGGCTCTCTTAAAGTGTGCTTGACTCCACTGCATATCTGGGTGCCTCTTCTCCATCATTTGATAAATTATTGCTGCCATTATCATCAGAAAATGTACTCAAAAATCAATAATAAAAATTACATTTAATAGTGACGCCAACTGCAAGCAAATATCGCTGAGTTTCATGAATTAAGTGCTCTGAAATGATCCTTCAAATGTTTTTTACTCATTCTGCTAGTTTAGTACCATTCAACAGTTTGTGGTCAGTATAGTTTAATAATAATAACATAAATTAATGCTTTTATTTAGCAAGGACACTTGAAGACTTGAAGACATTTGCATTGTTAAAAAAATATATACATTTCAATATAAATTTCCAATTTATTAAACTATTAAACGTTTTCACTCTTGATATTAACAAGAATTTTTCTTGAGCAGCAAATGAGTGTATTAGAATGATTTCTTGTGACATTAAAGACTTAAAATAAACATCTGCTATAAGGAATAAATTATATATATATATATATATATAATAAGACATTACTGTAAATCGTCATAAAATTTCACAATATAGTTTGTTCTTTAGTGTATTATTCATTAAATAAATGTTCATGAGAGCACAAGAATCATACTGACTTTAAAATATTACCAACACTGAACTAGATAGACAGTTAATGAATTAAATAAATGTGTATCTTGACTAAATGTGCTGCCATTTTAAAATCATAAGAAAGCAGCTGTTATTGATTATGCAGCTGGGTTGTGTTTAACTTATATTTTACCAGACAAACATCTGTTCAAACCCCCAGTAACTGGAATAACTGGTGAGCTTCCAGTTTATTGAGTCTAAAAATATAAGATAAACCTAGTATGACAAGAATGTGCCTTGACTATTCATATTGTATTGTTTTTACAAGGTCATTATTTTAGGGTTATTTTGTTGAATGTGAAGAAAGTATCAGGACCTTGTGTGTGTGTATGTGTGTGTGTGTGTCGCAGTCCATTTAACTTTGTCTGAGAAACATCTACTTCAGCAGTAGAGAACAGTAGAGCGAGGGAAGATTTTAAATGAACACAAACACAATAAAACAGTCTCACAAGCAGTACTGAGATAAATACAGTTCAAATGGACAGACAGAGAAAGAAAGAGAGCAAAGAAACATTGGTTTACTCCAAAATCCCTGAGTGTTTCAGCAAGAGTATTTGGAAGCGCTGAGGTAGTTTACTAACTCATTTAGACAGTGTCTTGAGAACTGTGAAAACTTTGACCTGGTAAAATCCTTCATCCTACACACACATCCATACAGCCATCTCTCAGGATGGAAATTGTTCTAATGAAAACAACAGAGAGGGAACATAAACACCACTGGCAGACAAAAACACACTCGCGTACACGAAGACCTTGAGATTCTTTCTTCAGTAGTGTACAGACTCCGCATTATTCTGATGACTGTTTAGCGGCTCACTGATGGTAAAATGCACTTTGACTTTGAGTATGCGTGTGTTTACTTAAGGCTGTCATGGCTCCTAAAAACACCCTCACTGGAGCCAGTGTGAGATAGTAACACACACACACACACACACACACAAT
This sequence comes from Enteromius mattozi, assembly GCA_032359235.1. Classification (NCBI taxonomy): domain Eukaryota; kingdom Metazoa; phylum Chordata; class Actinopteri; order Cypriniformes; family Cyprinidae; genus Enteromius; species Enteromius mattozi. The sequence continues at coordinate 16,224,750 of JAUMHE010000043.1, read as the reverse complement.
CCCTAAGCCTTACCCTGAGTTGCAGCCTTGTGTCTATGTGTGTTTCAGGATAGTGGGAGATTTGATTGTGTCATGTCCTTCGAGTACAAACATCCATAAATCGTGTAACTGACAGATGCTTGATAAAATGAGATGTGTGATTCCACACTTAAACACACACATACATATAGGCTAAACGTTAAGGAGAGGTCCTGACTCTGTAGAGGTGTGACCCTTGGCATCCTGGTCAAATTTGCCCATTGGCCCCTGACCATCATGGCCTCCTAACCATCCTAATGTCAACTAATTGGCTTCATCACTCTGTCTCCTCTCCACCAATAAGCTGGCGTGTGGTGGGCACATTATGACTGCTGTCACATCATCCAGGTGGATGCTGCACAATGGTGGTGGTTGAGGAGATTACCCTTCAATATTTAAAGTGCTTTGAGTGCTTTGAAAAGCTCTATATAACTAACAATTAAATGTACAACACACTTATGGGTGTTTCTTTAACTATTGCCACTTTTAATTTGTCGCCTATAACAATGTCACTATACATGCACTACAGTGTAATTATGTGATTTTTCATAACCAACAAATGTTATTTCCATTGCATCTCAAATTCTGTATTGTGTCTGATAACATGATGTTGCGGAAATGAGATTTGGAACATTTTTGGAATACAACTGGTAGAATCATACAGTAAATTGATGTATATACTCTAAACTTAACATAATATTTTTATACTTTTTGTATAATTTTACAAAATGATTGGATGGAATTCCATTTTTAATTGATATTTGTTGATCTTTTTTTTAAATGTCAATTTTTCATTTCTTGCTAACCTAATCATCTTAAATAAATAAAATAATAGTCATAAAACATAAAACAAGTATGCTGGTTTTTGAAAACTCCTATTTTACTGAAAAAATTGTTGTTTGTGGTCATAATGATACAACCAAGGGATAGTCAAGATAAATAATTTCTACACAATAAATTTCAGACTTTATTTAGAGTGTTATAGTTGTAAAAATGTTAATATTTTATGATTGAATTTAATATTTTAAGATTAAATGTCTATCTTTGAGATAAAGGTAAAACAATAAAATCTATGCATAGAACAAATTTCGAAATAGCAAAAAAATAAAACATAATATAATATATTACATAATATATATATAATTTCCAATAAGAAAGAGTTGAAATATTTAATAAAAAATCAACCTTTGGGACATAAATAGTCGTACAGTTGAAGAGACACCCGCATATTTTTACTAGACTTTTTTATTGCACATATATCTGGTGGGTTTTTTTAAACGTATCAACTTAAGATTTCATGTCTGACTTCATGAAGTTAAAAAAAGGCATATATTATTGTTTTAAATATCTGAGATTTAGGCTTAGTCTAAACACAATTCCCATATCACCAGGAAAAAAATAAAAATCCACACAGTGTTTAATGTTTTCATTCTTGTGGGAAACTTGCTGTCCAAACACGAGGCGACTGCATTGTTCATTAGGCCTTGATTATATAGTCCATGCCCTGAACACAACACAAGTGTTTTTTTAAATATGCCTTCACTCCTGCCTGTACTTTCACAAGATTCTATATTGTAAAAATTCAGTTATACCAGACTACATTCATCCCTCAGCTGAAATGTATTATTATTTGATGTAATTTATGTATGTTATTTGGTCATTGTCAGATTTAGCCTGTTCAATGCTCTCATTCAGCACTAACGCAGTGTTTTGTGTGTATCTCTCTCCAAGAGACTGTAACAGACAGGTGGGGTCAGTGGGGGTCTGGCCTTTGATTGGCTGTTGCCGTAGGAACCATAGGAGAGCTGCCATTCTGGCTCATTCTTACACTTCCTTCAGGTCATCGTCATGGCAACCCAGAGAGAGATTCCATGATGACACACACACAATATCAGAATCAAGGATTCTGAGCTGCTGTTTACCCATATGTAATAAACACATAATCATAGAAAACATGAAGTTACCCTGTAAGATATTTTGAAAAATATTTCAACTTTTTTATACATACAATTCAAGTTAATAGGCTCCAGAGTTGTTGCAAAATCTTATTTAGCATTCCACAGAAACATTTTCACACAAAACGTTCTTTTTTTTGATGAAATGTCCCTTTAATTGTCAAGATTTCATAACTAACTGGTGTATATTGTAAAAAAAAATTTAAAAAGTAAAAAAACACAGAACAACCTGCAATAGCATTGCAACATTGCAATTTAATCCAACAGATTTCAACTATACCACCTTCAACAAAGCCATCGTGTTATGTTTGGAAGTATGCTTTGCACAGTACTCTTGAAGGGTTGCCATGTCCACATATTATTAAGCATCTTTCAGCTTGACTCATTTAATTAATAAAATAGGCAGGTGCAGGTCACTATTTTGGTATTTTGCTTTTTTCAAGATAATGGGTTTAGATTTAAATTTATTTTAGGTTTGTTCAATTTTTTTTTTTTCTATGAAGATCTGGCAACACTAATTATTTAAGACCCTGTGATGTCACTGCACATACAGTAAAGACACAACTCTAAAACACATTTAAATGCATTATTTAACTAATTTGGCTTGGTTCTGTACACACTGTGTAGAGTTGTCACTACCTGCGTTTTTCAGAAGTCAATTCAGTTGTCACTCCCATAAATTGCTAGACTGTGTGTGTACAGAACAGGGTTAAGCACTAATGACAACAGTGTGTACTTAGTCATAAATAATTGTTTAAAAAATCTGAAATTCAGAAAGCTTACAATGTGCCTTGTTAAAATGTAAAAGTGAAACAATATCAGGCTCAGCTTTACTGCTCCACATAAAGCCACCAATCACTTTCCACACAGTGCACACAGACCGCAAAGCATGATGGGACAGAACCTGACTAGTGACTGACATTAAAACTTATCAAGTTCTGCCAGCACAACTAAGGCTGCCTGAGGAAAACATCAAATAATAAAGGAATGCTCCACTAATCTGAAGCAGTTAACAACGGTGTGACAGAATGGGTACGTAGACTTTTAAATTCTTTTTATTTTTTTTAAGTGACAAGTCCAAAAATAACAGTGATTTTGAATGCATCTCTAATTTGGGACCGTCTCAGATGTTCTTGAGTTATCTGTCCCTTTCAGTGATCTTCCTCAAACGAACACACACACACTTAAGAGCTCGGCTTGGCTGAGCTGACTCTGTCTCTGTCTCTGTCAGTGCCATCCTGTCTTTCTGACTCCTTCCTGTCTCTCTCGCTTGCTTTCATGTCTATCCCACTCTTTTTCTGACAAACACTGAAAACTGTGATCGCAGTCATCTAAAAAGTTTCAGATGAAAGCACCTGGCGCACTGAATTTAGTATTAGATTTTAGAGCATTGCCTTAGTCGCTTTGTGTATTTTTCCCAGATTTTCTGACGTAAAGTATGAATTGCGCAAATCCAAAACTGCTACATCCAAAATAAACACCTGGCTAGCACCAAACTTAAGTTAAAAAAAACCACGGTATTGGCAAGAATATATAGTGAAAGCTGCTAGCTGGCCATTAATAGGTTGCTGTGTATTTCAGAGTGAAACACAGCACTGTGTTTATTTACTCGTGAGCAGCTCAAGATTCAGAGTCCCAGAGCGACTTGTTTCACAGTAAAGGCTGCTTCACACGAACTTCATCTCTGAAAGTTTGGGTCACTAAAACAAGACTCATCCCATTACGAAAACGTACCTGTGGGAGCTTTTTCGCAAGACGCAAAATACGTAGCGCCATGTACATTTCATGACAATCAATGTGAAATGTCCACTGAGTGGTACTAAAGAGTGTTTAGTTTTATTCCCCGGAACAGATGAAGGTACATATGGTGCATTTAATGTGACTTGAAAAGTCCACTGAGTGGTGCTATAATTCTAATGCTCCGTCACGTTTTAAAATAATGTACCATCTGCACTACACCTAAAACGAATTTGACATAAAACGCAATCGCAAGCATGCCATTTTAGCTTGTTTTTTGATCTCTCATCTTTTTCATCGTGAGTCATGTTTTTGATGGGAATCGTACCCAAGGATTGGGCATTCTAAGTCCAATTCCATACCGGCTGAGCCACCGAGCAAGCTTGTTACTGTACGTCCAGACAGCAAAACATATGGAGCTGTAATCATAAATGTTATCAAATATACATGCTGTTTCACCACCTGCAGTGTTAGTACATATTTTCTGAATTTTTTAAATCTTAAATATATATATATATATATATATATATATAAAGGTACATTTTTGTCATAAGATTACATTGCATAAAGTATGTATTTAAAAAGGCAACATACTCATCTTTCCAAATTTGTAATCAGAGACAAGGATAAATCTGAAGTCAACATTATTATTATTATTATTATTAATAAATACTTTTTATTGTTTTGTTTTACAGTATAAAATATTATTTATTTTTATTAATAATAATATTTTTTATTGATTTAATTTCTATAATTTAAAAATATATATTGTATTTATTAATAATAATAATATAACACATTATTATTGTTATTTTGAGCAAAAACAACATTTTCATTATTTTTTTCTTTAGCTGATCACATGCCTGTTTTTTCTACAACCCTGTAAACAAATGCAAAAAAGAAAATCCATTCTTTCTCAACTCTGGCTGAAACTAGACTGATGTGCACTGATTCAGACTGTAAAATCTGCAATCATGAACTACCCATCAGACAATACAGGTCTTTCTCGCTCTCACTGCTTCCCCCTGAGCCCTGCTCTCCTCTGCTATTGCAACACAAAAAACTCCAGCTGGGCTTGAAACTGGGCGTCTCGCACTGACATGAATCACCTGACTCCTCTTCTTCTTTCTGTTTGTGACCTAGTATACACAGAATCTCATAATCTAAACAACACATTTAATCAAGATTATTGCTAATTCAACTCATGAGCGCTCAGAGCCAAAGGTGCAGATCTGAAAATGTTGGCACTCATTCATGCAGGGTTAATAATGTTTTTGGTGGCTGAGTGGCTCCTGCATTAGATGCCTTTAGGCGCTTCTGCATTATACAAATGCACTGGACAAATAAAGGAGACTTGAACTGTAGATATTCATGTATCTCTATCCCTCTCTCTCTTCAACTTGCACATTGAGAGGGAGAGATGCTATTTCCATTCCATTATAACTATTAGGTATGTCACCAATCCAGCTCACAGAAGATCAATAATCAATAGCCAATATGTTTGAATTAGTTTTTACACTATACAAAACATTTTACTGTAGTCATACCTAACTAGTGTTTTAAACATTTACAATCCAACAGTTTGCCAAATGGATACCTGGATACCTTTCAGGCCAAATCAGCGCTCTGTTCTCAGTTTGGTTTGATGTTTCCAGGTTGAAACGCGTGACTCATTCAAGCAGCGGTTTATTGGTGCGTGTGAACGCGTGGATTATGAAGCCTCTCGCTCATCACACCACCCGCTCTTTCTCTCAAACTCACCTCCGTCCCATAATATCGGCTCTCATCCAGACGAAAGAAGACGACATTTGGGCGGAGACGTTTGGCACGGTGTGATTTTAGTGTGCGGGGATCTGAGTGCAAGCTTTTTTTTCTCCTTTACTCGGTTCATTGTCTGCGGCATCGCCGTTAAAATGTAAAATAGATTCCTCTACAAACGGAATATCGATAAACACAGCTGCGGAAAATAATACTTAAATCATAAATAGAGTTAAAAAACTGATCATTAGTGGTCAATGTGAGAGATATAGGAGGTAAAAGCATCAGTTGTCCATCCACACCCTACGCGCAATGCGCATGTGCTCTGCAGAGACAAAGGATCAGGCAATTACGGCGGTAGCTTGAAATAATAAATAAACTAAAAAAAAAGAAATACTATCATAAAAGGCGCATTGACATAGAGAGAAAAAAAACTAAACCCTGTTCACTTTACATTAGTAAGTGACAGAGTTAAAAACAACTGTCTCTTTGGCACTGTGTAGCATCACAAAGGGTAAAGAAAATGTGTGTACAAACGGTGTTAATTAATTATAAGGATTTATCGTTTGTATATTATTTATAAGCTTCGGCTCTGTAATATCTCTGTGTATGAGTGCGTGCGTGTGTGGGTGGGTGGGTGCGTGTGCGCGCACGCGTGTGCACCAGTTAGACAGCGCTGCAAAATGTGTGCCAGCTCTGACAAAAGAGGACGGTGGACATATACCCGCGTCGGTGTAACGTTAAACAGTAAAAAGCAGCATTTACTTTGGAAACACAACCAAAACCATTAACGTTACTATTACCCCATGCAAAACATGCCTCTGAAAATCTATAATAAACTTCCACATTTGCGCCTCAGAAAACACGCTTTATCCATTACGCCTTATTCTAATACTCCTTAATTCATCGTATGAAACAATTTTCATTCAAATTTGCGCATTAAAAAAATAATAAACTGCGCGAAAGCGACCGCATGCACGCGCAGAACACGCCCCTCTCCACTCAGTTCATCCGCGTGAATTCCGCGGCTGATTTATTGAAATCTTTATGTGCATCTTAGAAATTAAATAAGCTTAGATACATTATTACTCCATTCCTCGGCTGAATAGCGTGCTGAAAGTGCAAATGATTTTGAAATTGTCTTGGTTCACCACCGTGCGCTCCGTCTCTCCAAATGGAAGCTGCTCTTATATATCAGAGACGCTCTAACTAGACAAATTCCTCATGTAACTAAAGCGGAGTATTTATTTAATCTACTAAAAGAGTTACAGACTCTTACCGTCGGCAGTGGACTTTCCTGTCACTCCTTTCTCAGGCGTCTGCTGTTTTTTCCCAGTGTCTTTTTTCCCGTGCGCGTGGATTCGGCGGGGTTTATCGGGGCTGCTCGGTGTGTGTCTCGCGCTGCATTTCTCGCGCGCACTCTCGTATTCGGTTTGGGGGGGCGGGGGGCGCGCGATCATACGCTGCGAACCACTGAGGACGAGACACGGCAGCGCGCCGCACCGTGATCAAGTCGCGCAAAACAAGTGCTATGACTTTATACTCTTTATCAAAAGAAAATTCAATCAAATCTACAAATAAACTCAGCTCTTCTGTTTTAATTAGTTGTTTATGAATGTATTTAAAAGTAGTGAACCTTTTTGTCTGGTATCTAGCTGTATCTATGGTCAATGTATGAAATATTCAGAATGTTTAATTTTTAACTTATACCAGCTAATATAGAGATATAACCCGTTCACGTTCAAGTTCCTGCGAATGGGAGAGTAAAATGCTTAATAAATATATGTAGCCTATACTATATTTTTGTCTTTGCGCGCCCTCTGGCGACGTCAGTTAAAAATATAGCTCACACAATTTGAAGTAAGTACAGAGGTGTAGAATGTTTAATTACAAAAACATATTCTAATAAAAAAAACAAATGCTGTCTATAAATTAAACTTAATTGCAAAAAGCAATGGAAAGCTAACGTGCTTAAGTAGCCTAATGATTGCTTTGCTCAGAAACTGTAATTAATCAACTGTAGCCCATAAAATCAAGGAAAAAACAGTGCGTGCATAATTATGCAAGTTGATATTCTGATCATATTTTTTCCTAGACCCAAACCACATCAATCTTATTAACTACTAATAAGTTTGTATTTGATTATTTATTAGTGATATACGTATAACTGTCTAAGAAGGCTAGAAAAACACATTATATTCAGGTGTGCATAAGTAAGCAGGTTTTCTTTTACAGATAAAATGAGCCAAAAAAGCGATTTAAGTTCAAAAAATGTTAAATTAAAAAACAAAATAAATGCCCATGAGAAATCGAAAACTAATGCAGTACAGAAATAGAAAAACTAAGGCATGACCACTAGACAACATAATGCTCACTGAGTCAGCAGGGTCAACAAAAAAAGACACATGATAGCTGTAAAAGTTTAACAATTAAGTTGAATTAGGTGTAAAACCATCAGGAACAATTAAGTCTCCAGCGCCACTATTTTCCAGCACTGCCACCTGGAGTCTCCAGAAGTGCAAGGTGTTAGGTTCTCTAATGCAGAGTTAGGTTAGAAGACATGAAGACTGATTTTTATTGGCTTTATACACAAATAAGTTGAGAGTGACTCCTGAAGGACTACCTCCTCTTATACCACTGTTTGAAGAATTTATCTTCAAGAATCTGCAGAAAGATTTGGGATTTCATTTTTAATCCATCTCCTAGCCTGAAAAGTCTGTCTCACAGAAATGGACTAAAAATGAACTCCCAAAACTCACTGCCAGATTCTTGAAGATAAATTCTTAAAACAGGGGTACAAGAGGAGGTGGTGCTGGTCCTTCAAGAGTCACTCTCAACTTATCTGCCTATAAAGCCCATAGAAAAATCAGTCTTCATGTATTTCACAACAATTCAGCATGTGATTCTTATTTAGAAAGATTAGGTTGCAGTTCTGGAAAATGGTAGCGCTAGAGACTAAAGAACACCATGCATGGCTAAATGTGATGCGTCTTTTAAGATGCAGAGCTATTTGTGATCAGTAATGAAAAAAAGACATTCATTCCTGAAGCTCTGTGAACTGAAAAGATTTATTTATAATCAACAATGTCGGACAAAAAAAGTGCAATTTATGATTAAGATTAGTGATTGCTAAAGATTGAAATTCTGTCATTAATATTTAGAGTAAGCATCACAAAATGTCCTCTTCTGGTTATGGGTTGAATAGTTTCTGCGGTTTGGGGTGTGCATGACATTTTGTTTTTGTGCTGGCAGCTGTTTTAGAGCACTGTAAACCGTTAAAATGGAGTCAAAGTCATTTGAGAACAATTCTGTTGTTTTCTGTGTCCTTTGTGTTATTTTGTTGACATCTATTAGCCTATAATTAGAGAACATTGAATCAGTGATCTGAAAGTGACTGCAGTTTTATGAAGCGCTTGCAGAACGAGACTAAAAAGAATAACATTACAAATCATCAGCATGAGACTGCGTTGTTAGAATCATCTGTTATTTAGGTTTTAATTCCACTGAGTGAATGTGGTTTAGATTCCCACAGCAGAGTGAATTACATTCATAATGTCATAATGTAATTCAATGTATGTAACTAAACATACATGCATTTATTTAGTTGTTCATTGAATGTGACCTGCTAGAACTGCATGTATGAACACTCTCTAAATATGCATTCTCTAAATTTATTTACAGGTGTCAGCACTAAGTAATTACAAAAAAAATCACATTAAATTATTCTGTGAGGTAAATAAAATACAGTGAAGAACAGAGTTCCTGCACCGTGATCCACATACACTCCTATTCTAGAGGGGCTGGAGACTACAGGGAGTTTAGTCCTTTTATCATTGCGTGCCAGAAAAGGTACGTACGAATTGGTCGTGAGACTGTGTTGTTAGATATGATTTCTCAGAACTAATACATTTACTGGTTCTTAATCATGTAACGAACATGACCACTAGATGACAGTCTTATACAGAAAGAAACTCACTAGTTAACGATAAATGGAAATATTTTTATATTGAATATTAAAAATCTGTTGTTTATGTTGATTGTAACACTCACCATCTTGTTTTCCCACATCTCATCCCATTATCAAGTAGTGGAAGCCTTTTACGTTCTTTATGAATGAGTGACCCTTTAAATGTGAGTTACATTAGGCTACATTTATGCATTTGGCAGACACTTTAGGCTCAACCTTGCTTGCAGTGCATTGATGGTATACATCCCATACGGTAAAAAAAAAAAAAATCATATATTTTCATTTTTTGTATATTTTGAAATATATTTCAAAATACAAATTAAAAATATTTAAAATCATTTAAAAATATATATTTTAAGAAAATACATTCACATGTAACAATTGAAAAAGATCTTTATTTGATGTCTAAAACATACATATAGCATATCAATCAAGGAACATACATTTTATAAATTTATTCTCATATTCTATAAGATACTTAAACACACACACACACACACACACACACATATATATATATATATATATATATATATATGTGTGTGTAAAAAAAACATACTATATTTTTTTAAGTGTTTACATAAACATTATTATTATTGCACTAAATACATTTTAAATAAAGGATACTTTGATATCCATATACATTCTACTGTAAGGTTGGAA
>JAUMHE010000043.1:16095793-16214086 GCA_032359235.1 Enteromius mattozi | reverse complement strand
TTCAGCGGGACTGAAAGAGCTCCAGCACTGGCTCCTCACTGACTGACTGGAGGAGAGTCCTAACTGAGTCTCAAACATCTCTTTAGCAGCCAGCAGTTGTTCTTCTTCTCAAAACTCACCTTATGAGATGCTACAGCTTTTCTTAGCACCTCAAGCTCCTTCTGTCTCTCCTGGATTCTCTGCTGGTTTGTTCTCTGGGTCTCTTCCAGATGACTCTATATGGTAAAGTCAACATACCATTTGTTAGTCCTTATAGCGAATGTCACAAAGGACAGTTTCAAGAAAGAACAAGTAAGTAAATAAACTATTATCTGGCCCTATTAAGAACTTTTATTATGAAGAGACATTTATTATTCAGCATAACTGAGTTATACCTGTTTCTCCGTTCTCTCTGCAGTAGCTGATACAGTGTTATGGTCTTTGTGTTCATCTACCATACACATATAACATAAACAGCTCTGGTCAGTACGACAGAAAATCTCCAGCAGTTTATCATGTTGAGGGCAGATCATCTCTTGCAGTCGTCCAGTGGCATCAGTCATTTTGTGTCGCTTTCCAAAGTGAAATTCTTCATGACGTTCAAAATGGGTCTGACAATAAGATTCCAGACACACCAGACAGGACTTGATGGCTTTGTTTTTGTCCACAGTACAGATGTCACACTCCACATCTCCAGATTCAGCATAACTTTGATCAGGACGAGCAGCATGTAGTTTTGTCTTCTTTAGTTTCTCCACCACTTCAGCCAGCATGGTGTTTTTACCTAAAACAGGTCTCTGAGTGAAGGTCTGTTTGCACTGAGGGCAGCTGTAGACTCCCTTCTGATCCCAGTAGTCTATAATACAGCTCATACAGTAACTGTGTCCACAGGTGAGGGCCACTGAATCTTTCAGTAGATTCAGACAGATCGAACACCTAAACTCATGCTGAGCCCCTGAAATGCTGGGTTCTGCCATTTCCCTGAATAGAGTTACATATAGCAACTCGACAGCTGTCTAGACCATACAAATAGAAGTAGTAAAACACAAATAAAAATCATAACATAAGCGTGTTAAGGATCAGTTCTGAGCAGGAACTCAAAAAGATGGTAATAAAAAAGCTAGGAGTGGTTAGTCTAAAGTACACACATGAAGATATTTATGAGTGACCTTTGCTCCCTCACATTATTGCAAACACCCTCTCACAGTTCCTTCACTTTTTAATCTTCAATGAAACTAGAGAAGTAAAGTCTAAAAAATTATTTAAACAATCAGTCATTCAGTGTTATTTTTTTGCAAACATACAGAACTTTGCAAAAATGTCATTGCAGATATTCTTTACAATTTTGTTTTTTTATTCGCTTTAGTACTATTTTCACAAGGTTTATATTTTCAAAAATCCAAACAGACCACACTTGTAAGACCACTCATTCCTTCAAAACCTAATCCCATGCTTTTATTACAATTACAAATATTTTCATCCGCTCAATCATTCTTTCAAAACATAAAATTATTGTAATTATTGAGAACATTTTCTTTAATCACCGAAGCAAAAGACTGTGATCTTCTTTCAATTTAACAGTCAGTTTATTCGAGAGCAAACAATGCATGATACATGTTTCAAATCACCTCTGTTGCTCAAATAATTACAGTAATACAGGCAATAATTGTTATGTTAGAAAATACACATTATTTAACTTGCATAACTCCCATACAATCCATAATGTTTGTAAATGTATTTATACATTGTGTTACTGTATCAAATAGTACAATGATGGAGTTATGACACAGCCATAAGGTTTTAATAGAGATTAGTGTCAATGCAGTATGACATATGATTGAAACTATTGGAATTTTTAAGATGAAAGGTGAATTATAGTAATGTGCAGTCTCTACCATGGTTTTCCTGTTTTCCTTCTTTAAATACTCTGGATAGGAGGTCTTCAACCCTGCTCCTGGGGACCCACTGTCCTGCAAAGTTTATTTCCAACCTGCTTCAGCATACTCTGCTTGTATTCCTATCATTACAGTGAAATTCCATAGGAGTAGTGGGTTTTGTATTGTACAAATATTCTATTCCCCAAACCCTACTCCTAAACCTTTATGAAAATTATGTTTTTCTCATAAAAAAGTGTCCCACAAGGACAAGGAGTTTAGATATTTTTTGATACATTTTTGTGGGGACATTTTACCTGAACCTAAGATAAATCACTTATAGTGCAAAAAATAAGTTCTTTACCAACTACATCTATTGAATCTATATCTATAGATATCTATAGATGCACCAAATGATTCACTGAACAAATCATAACATTCAAAATGATTTTGGCGATATGATTTCAGGCAGACCAGACAGGACTTGGCGGCTTTGTTTTTGAGCTGCTTGTAGTTTTGTCTTCTTGAATTTCCCCACCACCACAGCCAGTATGGGGTTTTCACCTAAAACAAGTGAGGCAATTCCAACTCTGCAAGGACAGTCTGGTGCTTCTGACTCACAAATTTTAAGTAAGTTATGTTTTCTTATTAAAAGAACCTGCTACTTACTATTCAAACGCGAGTTTTGAGCAATGAAGTATAGTGCTTGTTGTTTGTCGTTTCTCCAATCACGAATGCAGACATGGGCTGCGTTCACACAGTAGCAGAATCCTGTATTTGGGATTGTCAACTGTATTTTCTTTACTGGTGTGAGTCTCGAAATTTCTCGTTCACACAGCAGCTTTCAGTTGTGTTTAACGGGAGTCAAGCCCATATTCCTTACCAGTAACCATAGCGATAGTGACCAAAGTAATATCAAAGATGGCGACGTCCATAAACTGAAAGTCATATCACTTGACATGACAAGATTCCAACTTAGCCACGAGTTCTTCAAACCTTCACCAACAGCAGCTTTTAAATTTGGGCGGAGCATTTGAATTGCGAGGGGCGCGCAGAACACAAAACTGACGGGGAGCGGCTCCACAGGAAAACTGACGAGATAAAACTTTCAGATCAAACGCAGCTTATTTCTCGGTCACTGTAAGTTACCAAAAACACACATGATAACACACACTACACAATAGATGCATGTTTGTGCAACAGAGCTGATCTCTCTCACAGTGAATGATGTGACAGACATCTAGTTGTCCGAACTTGTTCGGTTCACACATCGCTGGTGTGAGTTCGGTTACAGAATGCGGTTTTCACACCCGTAAATAACCGAACTGTGTGTGAACGTAACCGTATTAAGGACTCAAAAACAGGATTGACAACCATATTCTGCTGCTGTGTGAACACAGCCATGGTGTTATGTTAGCGAGGCTTGATGCAACATGGCATGTAAAAAGACAGTACTAAGTCATTATAATTATGTCCCCACTGGATGCAACAAATGCCTCATTTGTAATGGCTTTTATTGTTTTGTGTCATAGTGCCGGGACGCGGCATCACGTTACGGTAAGAGGCGTAACATTTCCATTAGACGCTATTCAGCCAGTCACTTCACACTGGATAGCTGGCCAATCAGAGTACAAAGCTTTGTACAAATCGACCCGTTTCAGGAAGGCGTGGCTTAGAGGAGAAACAATAATGTACAGTATGTGAAAAAAAATCAACTTAAAACACATAAACAAATTGCATTACACCAAATACACAAAATAAAGTCTTTTTAGCAACATCATATATGGTATTTTAAAGTGTCCTAATATTGTGTTAGAGTCCCCTACAACAGGTTTAAATGCAGGTCAGAAAACATTGTAATTTTCTCAGAATATGCATTTAATATTAGAATCATTTTGCACTGATTTTAAAATCAGTTTGGACCTTAAGGTCTGTAAACTTAAGGTCCTGCTTTGTATACAGCCTTACCAGGGAAACCTATGCTGCATCCGAAATCACATACTTCCCTACTTTATAGTATGCGAAAAACAGTATGCGAGGTGAGTAGTATGTCCGAACTCATAGTATTCAAAAAACATTAGGCGAGAAGTACCCGGATGACCTACTGCTTCCGCCCGAATTGTGCAGTATGCATATGATGGACACTTTACTATCCCATGAGACCACGGGAGAGGATGCGTTATATTCAAAAAATGGAGGAAACACTACAAGTGTAAGTAATGTTAATGTTATGAGAATAATATTGTTCATTGTGGTTAAATTGCACTTATCAACGTATAATCAAAATGTAAATGTAAAGAATCGTTAAGGCGATTCTGAGTCAACTCTTTCTTTTGAGAGACAATATCTTTCTTTATCATGCACTTTTTTGCAGACTGTTTACATTGAAGGACAGCTACATTACAAACTGCAAATAAGATTTTAATACTGTTGAACAGTATTATTTTGAGAATCTACTGTATGTATAGTCTATGTTGACACTAGTTTCACAGCTGATTCACTATAAATCCCAAACCCAGGATAGAGAGGCTGAGTGAATGTAGTCTGGACTCTGTGAATGAGGGTCATTGTGTCAGAGACACTGTAGAAGGACAGAGTTCCTGCACCGTGATCCACATACACTCCTATTCCTGAGGAACTGGAGACTGCAGGGAGAATAGTCTTTTCGTTATTGTGCCAGAATGAGCAGCTGGAGTCAGAGCAGAACAAACACCAGGACTCATCACTAAGTCCAAAGTCAGACTTGTCATAACCATCATTGCTGTAATCATGATCATTATCCCATCTCTTCCTGCTGATGCTTTTATATGATACTGATATTTCCACTTCACCACTCCACTCCACCTCCCAATAAGAGCGTCCATACACACTCTTTCTACACAACACTTGCTGCAGAGAATCAAATCTGTCTGGATGATCAGGATACGGCTGGACTGTGTCAGTGTAAGTAATTACTCTGTTCCCTTTAGACAGATAGAGATTTTTATGAACTGTGTTTGAATCCACTGTGAACTGGAAGTAATCTAATGGAAACAAAACACAATCTACATCTAAATAAGAATATTCACATGAATCAATTCTTAAAACAATTAAAACATAAAACAACGTGCTGTGAGCAAGGTTCTCTCTAATTTGTTTTTTTCTGGCTGAGAAACTTTCTCTATTGGGTGGACATTTCGGCAACTTGAGCAAAAACATTCAGTATTATTTTAATTTAAATATAAGTGTTTTATTTTAATATAGTTTAAAATATAATTTGTTTCCCATGAAGTAAAGCTGAATTGTTAACATCATTACTCCAGTCTTCAGTGTCACATGATCGTTCAGAAATCATTTTAATTTGTTGAGTTATAATCAGTGTTGGAGAACAGTTGTGCTGCTTAGTATGTTTTGGGACCTGTGATACTTTTTCAGGATTCTTTAATAAATAAAAAAGTTAACAAGAACAGTGTTCATTCAAAATAAAAATTTTGTGTTACAATGTACATTACTATTCAAATGTTTGGGGTCAGTAAAGTTTTTCCTTCTTTTTTTTTTTTTTTATTAAAAATGTATACTTTTTTTCAGCAAGGATAATAAAGTGATAGTAAAGACTTATATTGTTAGAAAGATTTCTGTTTTGAATAAAGAATCAAAAAAAATATATATCACAGTTTCCAAAAAACATTTTTTAAAATATTTTGTTAAGACAACTGAAAATTCAGTTTTGCTTTACAGGAATAAAATTATATTTTTTAAAGTATATAAACATTAGATGTCTTACTGATGCCAAACTTTTAAATGTCAGTGTATAATATAATAGGAAAAAATGAAGCAGATCTTGCTTACAAATTCACTTTTTTGAGGTCAATTATTTAATAGGTTTATAATATAGGCTTAACATTATTTAATACTGAATTTCCCGACCCAAACATGCTGTGTGAGTGTGTGCTTGCTTGTTTGCTTAACTTACACTGCAGAAACTCGTCCCTTGTCTTGCATTCAGGGATGGGAATAATCTCAATACATTTTGCTATGGAAATGAAAACACCTTTTTAGTGATAATATAAAATATATATTTTTAAAGGCATAGTTCACTCAAAAATAAAAAACTCTGTCATTAATTACTCACCCTCCTCCAAACCTGTAAGACCTTTGTTCATCTTCGGAAAAACAAATTAAGATATTTTTGAGGGAAATCGGAGACCGTTCGACCCTGTATAGACAGCAAATTAACTGAAATGTTCCCAGACCCAGAACGTAATAATGACATCAGTAAAACAGTCCATGTCACATCAGTGGATTAACCGTAATTTTATAAAGCTATGAGAAATCTTTTTGAGTGCAAAGAAATTGTTGAGAAGTATTGTTAAATAATGTCTTTTTTTATATATATATTCTTATAGCTTTGCAAAATTACAGTACAACCACTGATGTCACATAGACTATTTTATTTATTAATGTCCATACTATATTTCCTGGAATCATTTTAGTTGCATTACTGCCTATGCTGGGTCAGAGAGCTCTTGGATTTAATTAGAAATACCTTAATTATTTTTTTATAAAGTACCCTTTTAATACATTTTGTATATTTACAGTACATGATACTGCATGCATACTCTTAGCCTCAGACTGCAGAGCTCGAACCAGTGACAGCCAACATGTGAGGCTGCTGGTGTGCTAACAATAGGAATGCTAAAGACCACAGTTATCACATTTGTCAACTGTTAGTGCATATCAGTACTGCATATTTTTTAACATCTGGCCTGTGTTACATCAAAAATATTTTTTATCATCTATGTTTACAGACAGTACTGTGTCATTAATTAAAGTTTCTACTTTATTGCTCACAGGTCTATAATTATGGGGACAATCATTATATTTTATGCTGGACACTTCTATTATACATAATTGTTGTGGCCAAGTCTTGCTATTAGATTGTAATGCATTGCTTCTTTCTGAGAATAAATGAATGGTCAGTGCTTTACCTTTATTGTGAATTATTTGTATTTCCTCTCTGCAGAAATGCTCCAGTTCTTCTCTCAGATGAGACACAGATTTTTCAACATCATCAAAAGTGCGATAAGAACTGAAAGTGATGTTGAGTGAGTTTGTAGATCCAGGAGGAATAGAGAGAGACTGGAAACTCTAAACAGACACGAGACACAATAGAAACCCAAGATAAAGATGCGAAAACATTTATAGATGTTGGACAGAAACACAATCTCTGTACAACATGCTTTTCCCATCTTAAAAACCACTGTCCTGTTTGTTACCTGGAGGAAATGGATGTGAAGGTCTGTGTGTGAAAGTTTGTCCACCTCAGTGTCTCTCCTCCTCAAATCTTCAATCTCCTTTTTCAGTTGCTCTAATAGTTCTTCAGCTCGACTCACTGCAGTCTTCTCCTGATCTCTGATCATCTGTGTCACCTCAAAGCGTCTTTTCTCAAGGGACTGGATCAGCTCAGTAAAGATCCTCTCACTGTCCTTTACTGCTTCCTGTGCAGAGCGCTGTTAGGACACACAGAGAGAGAAGCATCAGAATCAGTTCATTCACTCAGCTCTTACTGCTGCCTCACACAGCCTGTTCTCCACAGTGAGCTTCAGCGGGACTGAAAGAGCTCCAGCACTGGCTCCTCACTGACTGACTGGAGGAGAGTCCTAACTGAGTCTCAAACAGCTCTTCAGCAGACAGCAGTTGTTCTTCTGCTCAAAACTCACCTTGTAAGACTCTACAGTCTCTCTCAGCTCGTCAAGCTCCTTCTGTCTCTCCTGGATTCTCTGCTGAAATTTTCTTTGCATCTCTTCTAACTGTGTCTGCAGGAAAAAACAAATAATCACAAATATGATACTTGATGCTTTATGCAACAAATAAGCCTCATGAGATCTTAGCAAGAATTGTTTTCAAAATTGTCTTCGATTATGTAGTGATTATGAAGAGACGATATGCAGCACAGCTACTGAGGTTATACCTGTTTCTCAGTTCTCTCTGCTGCAGCTGATACATGGTCATGGTTTTTGTGTTCATCCAACATACACAAATAGCATATACAGTGCTGGTCAGTACGACAGAAAATCTCCAGTAGTTTATCATGTTGAGGGCAGATCATCTCTTGCAGTCTTCTAGTGGCATTTGTTACTTTGTGCCGCTTTCCAGGGTGAAATTCTTCATGACGTTCAAAATGATTTTGACAGTAAGAGTTAAGACACACCAGACAGGACTTGATGGCTTTATTTTTCTCCACAGTACAGACGTCACACTCTACATCTCCAGATTCACCACACTGATCAACATGAGCTGCTTGTAGTTTTCTCTTCCTCAAATTAGCCTCCCCTTTATCCAGCATGGTGTTGTTACCTAAAACAGGTCTTGGAGTGAAGGTCTGTCTGCACTGAGGGCAGCTGTAGACTCTCTTCTGATCATCCTGATCCCAGCAGCCTGTTATACAGCTCATACAGTAACTGTGTCCACATGGAATTTTCACTGGATCCTTCAGTAGGTTCAGACAGATTGAACAGTTTAATTGATCCTGAGCAACTGAAACACTGGACTCTGCCATTGTATTGCACACACTCACAAGTACAGATACATTGAGGTGGAGTGCAGTTCGACAGCAGTTTAGTTTCGATTTCTCTGAACCGCAAACATTTCCTGGTTCCAAAACACATGGAAATGTGGCAGTAAATAAACATGACCACTAGATGGCATATATTGTAAAACATTGTATATTAAAAAATCTGTTTGCTGATTGTAATGCTAATTTTATTTACAGGAAAACTTTTACTCAGTATACTTAGTATTATTTTTCTCTCAGTGTGATGTAGATACACAAATAAGTGGTTGAGTGTTTAAGGTACTGTAATGGTTAGGCTTTGTATAATGTACTATACCTTGCAGATCTTCATTTTTACTTGATAAAACTAATTACACATCATCTTTACTTTAAATCAGTTGATTAAAAATGGTGTACTCACCCTCTGTTTTAATAATGATAATCAGAGAGGTCATTTGTTTATGGATAGGATATCCAGAAATTGCTGAAACCAAGAGAATGAGATTATGACAGACACAAATGGATATAATGCAATTTAACATATTAAATTTAAATGCATGTATTTCCCTTTAGAATTTAATACATAAGCATCATTGCAAGTGATCAATAAAATCAGTCAAATAATCAATTGATATCGTATACTATTAATAATTGCAGTGAACATAAGAATAAATGTCAAAATTTAAAACATGACAATAATAGAAATCTCACTGTATTTTTGCAGAAAGTCTGTAACATCTGTATATTTTTAAGAGGTCTTATGATGTTGTTAAATATATATATATATATGTGTGTGTGTGTGTGTGTGTGTGTGTGTGGTTTAATTAAATGTATTTATGCAGTTTAGGGTTAAAAACACATGAAATGATAAACAACAAGCACTACTCTATGCAAAGTTGGAATTGCCTGACTTTGTAGTCTCTCTATAGTCACTCCAAAGAGAAAGTAAACTTGAAATCGCATCATATGACCCTTTTAAATCACAGAGTGTTGCTTCTGACAGGAAAAACATTAGTCCTGGGAAAATTTTGTTAGCCCAAAACCCAGCATAGAGAGGCTGAGCGTTGTCTGGACATACCTCCTCTCGCCAGGAATACACCACTTTCTTTCTCATATGAGACACAGATTTACCAACATCATCAAAAGATAGGCAAGAACTGACAGTGATTTTGGTTGTGTCTAAGTCCAGGATGGACACAGAGAGACACTGGAAACTCTCCACAGATACAAAGTAACAAGAGAAAAAACAGCTAAAGACACAAGCATTTGACAGAAACACAATCTCTGTATAACATATTTCTAAAGACCACTGCCCTGTTTGTTCTGTTACCTGGCTGGAGGAAATGGACGTGATGGTCTGTATGTGAAAGAAAGTTAAGGTAAAATGCATAAGCCTACCTTCAGTTACTAAAATTCTAATACAAATACCATAGTTCATTTATGGTTTCTCTGTAAGAATATATGATAAGACCAATCAGTAGAGAGGCAGAATTCCCATGACAAAAAAGTCAGGTCCTCTCTCTCTCTCTCTTATAATATTGGTACCTCATTCTCACCTCATCCCCTATGGTTGGTAAAAGAAATACAATGCAACAAACTTGTCTGAAAACATTTTATTTCACAGTGTCTGTAACACAAATGATAATTATTTATTATAACCATTATTAAATCAATCTGATGAAACATTTCACCTCCAATAATATGTAAAGAACTTGTTTTCAATGACATAAGTTCAGCTATATATTGATTTATTGATTAAAGCTTGTTAGTGAATATTTTCAGTTTACTGTATGTACACATTTTGATATCTCACACAGCTTCACAGTTGAGTCGTCATAAATCTGAAAACCAGGATAGAGAGACTGAGTGAATGTGGTGTGTACTCTGTGAATGAGGGTCATTGTGTCAGAGACGCTGTAGAAGGACAGAGTTCCTGCACCGTGATCCACAAACACTCCTATTCTTGAGGAACTGGAGACTACAGGGAGTTTAGACCCTTTGTTATTATGCCAGAATGAGCAGCTGGAGTCAGAGAAGAACAAACACCAGGACTGATCACTACGTCCAAACTCACATGTGTCATAATAATCATAATCTTCTTCATAGTCTTCATTTTTGTCATTGTCATCATAATAATCATCTCCATCATCATCATCATCATCATCACTGTCATGTCCCTTCCTGCTGATGCTCTTATATGACACTGACATTTCCACTCTCCCAATCCACTCCACCTCCCAATAAGAGCGTCCATACACACTCTCTCTACACAACACTTGCTGCAGAGTATCAAATCTGTCTGGATGATCAGGATACGGCTGGACTTTGTCAGTGTAAGTAATTACTCTGTTCCTTTCAGACAGATAGAGGTTTTTATGAACTGTGTTTGAATCCATTGTGAACTGGAAAAAATCTGATGGAGACAAAACACAATCTCTAAATCTCAGTTTAAAATATTAATACAAATAAACTGTGTTAAAACAAAAACATAAAGCAACAAAACAAGGGCCCAGGGGCAGGGTAATAGGGGCCTGGGTAATTTATGGACCCCCAAACACAGCTCAGTCACTTGTATGGACATTTTATGTATGGCATTCAAAAGGACAATCACTTACATCACCAAATTGAATGGAAAACAGACTGAATATTGACATCAGATGATGCGATTTTCATTGTAGCAAATCTTGTAGATTAACATCTGAATCTGAAGAAGTGTGTTCTGTGTGTGCTTGTTTGTTTAGTAACTTACACTCTAGAAACTCTTCCCTTGTTTTGAATTCAGGTGTGGGAATGATGTCAATATATTTTGCTATGGAAATCAACAGACATTTTTTGTATTAATACATACATCTTAATACATGTTGTGTTTCTGCAGTAGATCATGCATTGTCCTGGCTTCAGACTCCAGAGCTAAAAGCAGCAACAGTCAGTAAGTGAGGCAGGAGTTATGTGTTCACTGAGACTACTGTGCCATAAGTGTCTAGTCTTGTGCTCACCAGTCTATAATTGTGATTACGATTATATTTTATACAGGACACATACAGGACTGTGATGCATCATGCAAGAGCTAATTAATGAGCAGTGCTTTACCTTTACTATGAATCTTTTCTATCTCCTCTCTGCAGAAATGTTCAAGATGTTCTCTCAGATGAGACACAGATTTGCCAACATCATCAAAAGAAAAGCGAGAACTGACAGTGAGTTTGGGTAAATCTGTAGATCCAGGAGGAACAGAGAGAGGCTGGAAACTCTACACACACAAAGACACAAGAGAAACACCAAAAAAACACTTGATCTCTGTACAATTATGCTTCCTAAAGACCACTGTCCTGTTCATCAGATCTCTGTTACCTGGAGGAAATGGATGGGATTGTCTGTGTGTGAAAGTTTCTCCAGCTCAGCGTCTCTCCTCCTCAAATCTTCAATCTCCTGCTCCAGTCGCTTTAGTCTTCCTTCAGCTTGACTCACTGCAGCCTTTTCCTGATCTCTGATCATCTGTTTCACCTCAGAGCGTCTTTTCTCAATGGACTGGATTAGCTCAGTAAAGATCCTCTCACTGTCCTCCACTGCTTCCTGTGCAGAGCGCTGTTAGGACACACAGGGAGAGAAGCATCAGAATCAGTTCGTTCACTCAGCTCTTACTGCTGCCTCACACAGCCTGTTCTCCACAGTGAGATTCAGCGGGACTGAAAGAGCTCCAGCACTGGCTCCTCACTGACTGACTGGAGGAGAGTCCTAACTGAGTCTCAAACAGCTCTTCAGCAGCCAGCAGTTGTTCTTCTGCTCAAAACTCACCTTGTAAGACTCTACAGTCTCTCTCAGCTCATTAAGCTCCTTCTGTCTCTCCTGGATTCTCTGCTGGAATGTTCTTTGTATTTCACCCAGTTGTGTCTGCAAAAAAAATATATATATATCATAAACCTAATAAATGAAGCTATAAATGTAAAATTTTAAAGTCAACTATAAAGTAATAATTAAAATAAATACATGTAAAATTTAAAGTAAACTGCCTCAAGCACAAAAGCCTCATGAAGAGACTTTATGCAGCACTGAGTTCATACCTGTTTTTCAGCCCTCTCTGCTGCAGCGGATACAGTGTTGTGGTTTTTGTGTTTATCCAACATACACAAATAACATATACACTGCCAATCATTACGACAGAAAATTTCCTTCAGTTTATCATGTTGAGTGCAGATCATCTCCTGCAGTTGTCCAGTGACATCAGTGACTTTATGTCGCTTTCCTGGGTGTAGTTCTTCATGGCATTCGAAATGGTTTTGACAATAAGACTCCAGACACACCAGACAGGACTTGATGGCTTTATTTTTCTCCCCAGTACAGACATCACACTGCACATCTCCAAGTTCACCATAATAGTGATCAGGTTGAGCAGCTTGTAGTTTTGTTGTACTCAGATTCTCTGGCACTTCATCCATCATGGTGTTTTCACCTGAAACAGGTCTTGGAGTGAAGGTCTGTCTGCACTGAGGGCAGCAGCAGTCTCTCTCCTGATCATCCTGATCCCGGCAGTCCGTAATACAGCTCATACAGTAACTGTGTCCACAGCTGAGGGTCACTGGATCCTTCAGTAGATTCAGACAGATCGAACAACTTAACTGAGCCACTGAAATACTAGTTCCTGCCATTGTACTACGTGAGTCCACAGACAGACAAACATAAAAGAGCTTAAGCTTTGTTTCGATTTCTTTAAACTGAAAGATTTCCTTGTTTCTGACACATATGCGAATGTGCTAGTTATATAATAAACACTAGATGGCAGTTTAATACAGAAAGTCACCACACCAGTTTACGAGACACAGATAGATAGATAGATAGATAGATAGATTGATAGATATACTATGCATTGATGTTACACAAAAATATAGTAAAATAACCTAAAAAGTGTGGGTCCTCAATATTAGTTGAGCCGGGTTTGTACGTTGTTTTAATTTTGCTTTTTATTTTTAATTGTTAGGCCTATTTGATGATACATTAAAAGTGTTTTTACATGTACGTTTATCAACCTTAAATTCTAAACCTCCCGTTTCACTCTGGTGTTACAAATAGTGAATCAACACAAATAATCTCATGTTTAACAGCGCGCCCTCACCACGGAAACAGCAGGAGGAGCGCGCGAGGTTACGGCTCTCTTGGAAGTTTTGCCATTCAAACCGCGCGGGGGCGGAGTCAACAAACCGCGAGCCGACTCGGTGGAGTCACTGCAAACTTGGCAGGAGACGAAGCCCTCGCTGTTTACCGAGGCGCGTGTCACACCGGCATACAAAGTGACCTCGAGCCGCGTCTTTATATCCCGTCACGGTGCGCCTCGCGAGTCCCGGTGTCACTGCGCCCGGGGAAGATTACATTTTTTTTTGCTCCCGTGACTGGCAGCCAGCGGGACATAGGATAGTTACCAACATCTGTATGGTCTGAAACAAAGACGCGAAAGAGAGAAACAAACTGGCTTCAGTGGTCTAGAGATCAGTGAGATGCAGTGAAGGGCTGCATGACAGTTTCACTCTGTTGTGTTACACTTATGATTGGGCTTGACTCCTATGAAGACCTCAGAGACTCATACTCATAAGGACAATGGATAACTTTTTCACCGAGGTAAGTTGGATATGAAAATGCAATACAAGGATGTTCTGCTGTTTCTGTTCCAGAGAACAAAATATATGATATGTATAATACCAAATCGCATGTATATTTATTTCCATATAATGTTTCTCTGTATTTCTATATTTATGCGCTCAAGTTGCTTAATGCCAATGCAGTTTGTTTAATGTTCAGGACTGTGTGCGCACGCTGAGTGTATGTATGTGTGTGTGTGTGTGTGTGTGACCCTCACATCTCTCTCACTGGCCAGGTTCTGAACAGTTTTGGGGTCATTCCCAGCGGAGCTCACAGGCATTTCCTTACCTTTCTTCTCGTTTCCAACTCTATAACCTGTAGCTATTATTATAACCTGTACACTGTACACTTGCTGAATTAATAAGTAGTGTTTCATTAGTGCCAACCAATAAAAAAGTATGACATTTATTAGAGGATAATAATAATAATATATAATATAGTAATAATCAGTGTTGGGTGTAATGCATTAATTATTACTTATTAAACAAATTAATTACTTTAATTGAATTAATTTTCCCTTGGAAAGTAATTTGATGTAATTTAATTACAGCTATTTGTGATGCAATTGCATTAAAGACTGTATAGACTGTAGAACAATTCAGTTTTAAACAGTAGTGCATTTAACATCAAAATGTAACATCTAATGTTAAAAAAATCATTTTTATTATAAACTTTTTACTTTAAAAACTTTAGTTTGTTTACAAATAATCTTTTTAGAGAGTGTAATTAGTACAGTAATCTAATCGCACTGTTGAAGTAGCTAGTATATTAGATTTTTTTAGAGAAATGAATCCATCACTGATAATATATATTTTTAAATGTTATGGCATGTGGTGTAAAATTACATGAATAAATAAATATGTTTATTTCAAATGTTTAAATATGTTTTTAATTCATTAAAATTAAATATGAATTAAAATTGAAGCTTTTAAATTGAATTTTTAAAAAAAATAATCTTATTTTATGTACATTGAACAGAAATTATATGAACATAAAATAAAGCAAATCCATGAGAGTGTTGCCAAATGGTGACTTTGTGTAATGCTTGTCGGGAACGATGTTGATAGAAATGAGACAGTAGTATTATTCATCCCTTATGTCTTCATTGAGAAATGACTCTGAGATGATGATCAGTAGCACAAGCCTCTCCCTTGAGCCAGCACCACATGAGTCACAAGTGAAGGTTTCTAATGTTGGCTTGAGGTGGATTATTAGTCCTCAGGATTGCGCTTTTCACCTGTGAAGGCGTGACTCTACTGAAATAAATCATCTTAATAAAACATACTCACCTGTACCAGCTCAGCAACATAATTCATATTAGAGTTTAATTAGAACCACAAAAAGCAATGGGCTCTAACTGCACCATCTTTACACAATAGTGTCAAATATCCGCCGGCTGCTGCGTATCTAGCCTGTGAATCGGTTCTGGACAAAAGGAGCAGTCTTTAAAAAGAGAGAGCTGTGTGTGCAGAAACAGATTCAGCCGAAACATGCGTGTGGAATGTAGGGAAGAGCTGAGCTCATGAATGCCTGTCTCACACACGACTCTTCTACATGACTGACCCTAGCGAGGAAGAAACAGTGTGATTCCTGTCTCACAAACTGCTCTTCTGCACGTCTAACCTCGCAGAGAGAGATTACACATACAAATCTGCCATTTTCTCCCACGTTACGTGTTTTTGGCTTAGCGTGAATGCTCATGCACACATTTGTGTTTGCAGTTATGGTTGCAGGCCTGCATGTCCGTTTTGTTTTAGGTGTGTTTGTGTATGGATGTGTTTGCACAGCAGAGGCGCCGAGGCTATTGCCTCCCTGCAGTCACGATAGGCGGAGCTTATTCAAAGGTAAAGCTTTTTATTTTCCTGTGAACGGGCCAATGAGAGGCGCAGGTACTGTTTGACAGTTGTTTTAGTGCAGAGGAGTGTCGTTCTGGGAAAACAAACAATCCTGGTTAGTCTTTTTTTTTCCTGAAACAAAAGACCTATAGAGGATCGGAGATGTTTTGGGTGCAATCGTGAGGTCTCATGCGCTAAGAATTAGATTATATCTCTTTCGTCTTTTTTTTCTGGTAAATTGTTGTTATTACTTAAGCAGACACACAGAGGTTTTGGTTTGCTGAAATCTAATTGAACACCATAATAAAAACACAAAGGGGTGGGGCTTATTTAGCACCTGGAGTGCAAAAGCTACGAGACACATATTTACATAGGAAGTACAACAGACGTCTACTGTTTTAAAAAATATTTTTATTGTTAAAAATAAAAATATGCTAAATATTTTTAATAATATCCCACAAAGGGAGGTTTTTTCATAACCTCTGGGGACAATTTTGTCCTTAAAGTGTGGAAAAGTAAACCTCACACACATTTGGTCATGTACCCCCTCGGGTTTCTTCATCTGCTTGGTGTCAGGTAATCCTTCTTGTTACACACACACACACACACATGCACGCATTAAATCTTGTGAGTAGCTTAATGATTACACAGCGCAGAGATTCAAAGCTGCCTTTAACAAGAAACTCCGAACTGGAAAACCCCTTGCTGATAAAGAGAAATACTGGAAGAGAAATCCGTTAGTGGACTTGGTAGTTTATTTTCAAACTGTTTGTGTGTTTCATGTTTATGTTAGAAACAATTTACCAAAAATTAATATCATTAACTCACCCTCCGGTTTCCAAACTATATCACTGTCTATGTTTCTTGAAACACAAAAGGTACATTTTCAAATTAAATCCTGGATGAATTGAGACCAAACTTTCAAAATGCAAAAAAAAAGAAAGCAAAAGTGGCAATTAAATTGTTCCATATAACTCAAGTGTGATATTCCAAGTCTTCTTAAGTCATACAATGGCTTTTCGAAAAGAAAATGAAATTCAAGCTTTTGTGACTGTGTCAAGTCAGTGAGTTGAACTGGCAAATTGAATCACTTTGATTTGTGAATGAATCATTTGATTATTTTTTTTTTAATCAGGTTGAAAAAGTCTGAAAAGGATTATTGTTTTGCAAATAGCCAATACTTTCATGAGATCTCTGTTCAAGGTTTAAAATATAATGCATCTTCTCAACAAATCAATAGACTTTCACACATTTTGAATCTTGAAAACATCCCTGTATGTGATCTTCCAAGTTTTTTGAAGTCCTATAATATCTTTCAGATGAGAAATAGACAACAAAGAAATGAAATTTAAGCTTGAGAATTGAATTACTCTCATTTGTGACTGAATCATTTCAAGGTTTGAAATATAATGCACATCTTCTCGACAAGTCAAATAGACTTTCACACATTTTGAATCTCAAAAACTTCCCCATTTATGTTAACAGCATTGAAAGCTTTAACCACTCTTCAAAATGTCTCCTTTTGTGGTCCAGGGAAGAAATAGTCATACAAGTTAAAATTAGGATGTGTACATGATGACAGAATTTTCTTTTTAGGCAAACTATTCATTTAATCTTGAGTCATGTCAATTAACATGCAAAACCTGAATGCTTAATTAGTCTGTTTGTTCCCGAATGACTGAAGCATTATAATTACCAAACAAAGAGGAAGAAAACAAGAGGACTTCCTTTTATGATTCATAACATTTGCAATCTTTTAGACTTCTAAACTAGCACCAGGTGCAAAGTACATCCACATTCACACGCATACATGTATGAAGATGGTCTTTGTCTTTGTTCTGTGAGTTTATACAGCTTTCTCTCGCTCGTTCACTCTCGTTGTGAAGTATAAACACACATTTTTCACCGTAGGACAGAGAGAGAGAAAATGAGAGTGCTTTGGAAAAGTAGGTCAGGCGGCAATACAGTGTATATGTGAGCATGTTTGAGGGGGGTTGCTTGGTGAAATAAGTTTGGTTATAAGTTTAGGAGACCGGACCGAGTCTGAACCCCAAGCCCAGCATGTGAGAGAGCAGTAGTTTGGGTCTTTGGATTTGAAGTGTGCAGGAATGCCCTTCATCACTGGCCTGCCTTCCTGTTGACCCAAACGATATCTGATCCCTCACTTCCTGCAGCCAAATGAGAGAAAGAAAGAGGGACAGAGAAAGAGCAATGGAGAAGTGTCTGTGTGTGTGTGTGTGTGTGTGCAGTAAGCTCTAAACATGCTCAGTAAGCAGCAGTGAGATTACAGAGTAACTTTGGTCTGTTTCATCCTTTACTCCGCCCAGCTTGACCGCCCTCCAAAACTCTGATATTATTTTAAGAGTTTAGATACACAATACAAGGACACACTCAGACATGCATGCGCACGGTGCACTTTTTAACTTCAAAGTGAGGTTTTTCTTTCATCTGAACATGAAACAAAATTAGAAAGAGTCAGTGATGTTTGATTTGGGAGTCTTTGTGCATCAGTTTTATGCATGTGATGTTTTAGTTGGATTGTTGCTACCCGTTTAAATCTCTGATCCCCTTGAGGCATCTGTTTTTGCGCAGGAAGTGAATATTAGCCAGAAAGTCTGGCAGACATGTACAATACCATTCAAAAAGTTTGGGGTCAGAATTTTTTTTCGTTGAAGAAAGCAAGCAAGAATGCATTACATTTACAGCAAGAATGCATTACATTGATCAAAAGTGACTATAAATACTTTCTACTCATCAAAGAATCTTAAAAAAAAATCAACTGTTTTCAACATTTATGTTAATATATCATTGTTGAGAAGCAAATCGGCATATTAGAATAATTTCGAAAGGATCTTGTGACACAGAAGTGTGTAATTGCTTCTGAACATCCAGCTTCGCGATTACAAACAGAAATAACATTTTAAATAATATATGATATTTCACAATATTATTGTTTTTTAACAATATTAATGTGTATTTATTTATTATGTATATTTAAATACACACACACATGCATATATATATATATATATATATATATATATATATTACAGAAAAATATGTTTCTAAAATGTAAATTAGATTCATACAAATATAGATTATAGAATATAAATCTCAAATTCAAAATCTAAATTCTATGGGGGTGTATTTTTATGGACATAAAAAATATACACAATATTATGCAAAAATGAACAAAAAAATATTTTGTATGCATCGATTAATCACGATGAATTGTTTGACAGCACTAGTAAAAACATTCTAAAAATCTTACTGATCCCAAGCTTTTGAATATGCACTCTGTTTTGTGTAATGAAGTAAGTATTGAGTATTGAAATATTTTAAGGATTTATTATTATTGTTTTTTAGATCTGTTGGTCTAACTTGGCAAAAAACTGGTCTGGCCAGTTTCCAGTTGGATTGAAGCATTTACATGACATGTTATTGCTGAAATCAAGCTTTTAAAGTGCTTATAAACACATTTAGGTTTCAAAAGGTACAGTTGGACAGTGTGAACATCTAAGTTATGTTTAGAGTTTTCTTAAACTGTATGTGAGCATTTGTGTGTTGCGGTCATAAACTTGTTGAGCGGTTGTAATCTTATAATGTTTGCAGATAACCACGAGACAAAAGCTGCTTAACGTGAAATATGCTTCTGTCAAGGAAACACACACACACACACACACACACACACACACACTCAAGTTCAATGCCTCAACCTCCAGATGGATTCCTGGATGTCCCCAAAGTGAGGTTTTGTAATACTTAGCAAACTTTTAGAGGAGCATATTTGTCCTTCAAGTAAATCCACACATACTTAAAAAACAATGTAGATTCAAAAGTTTCTTAATATTATTTAGAAAGATGCACCACATGTTAACACAGCCAAATGTTGGGAAACGGTATCACAGTGCATCCTGGTTTACTGCAGAGATGGTGTATTGGATTAGAAGCCTAGAATTCCTGAGATAAACTTGGTTTAGGGAGGAAAACAGCTTCCTGTTTGTGTGGGTTAGAGATGCGCTAACTTGATGGGGCTGACTCTGAGTTTTGAGGTTTTAAATTCGTTTAAATCTAGAGTCAATCCAGTACAGAGTTGATTTCTTTTTAGACAGTAAACACTGACTGTTAATACACAAAACACTTCATGTGAAATCATCTGTATTGCAATCGCAAGCGGTGTCATGCTGCTTACCAGAAACAATCAGTCATCTTTAAAAGTCAGATTCCTTTTATATGAACACAGTGTCTAATATAGTGGTCCCATTGATAAAATCATCTCTCGTTCATTCTTGCTCTATTTTTCTGTTTTCTTTCTCAGTTTTTGTCTATTTGTTATTTACAACTACTAACATCAGCAAACCAGTGGCAGGTTAGCGGAAGGTCTGCGTGTGTGCTTAGGCTGTTAGAAACCATGAAGATGTGCATGTGACAGTAATCAGAGAGAAAATGACTTAAATTGTCCATTTCCTCTACAGACTTATGTCTTTTGTACTAAAGCAGTTTTTCTGTGGTTACTGTGGCCTTCTAGGTCAGAGTAAACTGTGGATTTTTATCATTTTTATTAGAATAATCTTTACACTTGGGCTGCAGCTAACCACTAATTTAACTGATTCATCTGTTGATTAATTATATCGGTTAAAAATGCAGGTTTTAGTTTCAGTGTTACACTGAAAAAAATCCACATCTAGCGAAATTCTGTGTGTCACAAATGTGAATTGAAGACGATAATAAAAAAAGATGCTATTATATTAGTAAATCATATTAGTCAGTGTTGCTCAAACAGTATTGTTTTGACATAATTTCCAGTTAAATCAGTCTAAGAATGGTTTAGCTACTTGTAGTTGTTTCTGTATATTATGCTGGGTTAGGAGAAAGTGTTCATCTGTGTGTGTTCAGCTGCACAGCTGTTGTGTTGCAGTTTAATCTGATCATTCAGCAGTTTTCTCTATTTGTGTGTGTGTTTCCATTCTTCTAAGCTATAAAGGTCTGTTGAGTTTATGCCACTGCATTAATAAGTGGTTGAGAGAGAGGATGACAGGTTAACTGATGTATCTTGAAGATTTAAAAATCCTAATTACTGTTCTTAAGAGTGATTCACAAGGCTTTTATTGAGTTTTTCAAATTCCACAGTCTGAATTTAAAACATGCATCTTAAAAGTTGTTGTTTGTACTGTGGTCAAACATAATCACTTTGTTGTGTTCATGTTGTATTTGATTTACAGTCTGGGTCTGATGGTTTTCATGTGGAAAAAAATGGCAAATTCTAAATTTAGTACATTTGTACTATAAACAAACTACAATACCCATAATGCAGTGTGGCATTGGACCGAACACAATGCTGCAGTGTTTGATTCAGTTCTGATTCTGATAGTATATGTGTGTGTGCATGTAAGTGGGGAATGGGGTTAAAGTTCAACTGTGTCTGCTTCAGTGGGGCCTCACAGCTAGTCATGCCTGTTCAGATCACCATGTGTTTCTTCCATCAGCATGTACACTTATAGTGTGTGTGTGTGTGTGTGTGGCATATGAGAGAGAGGGAGGAATTTGCTCTAATGAGGTACAGTTATTGGTAGTTATACCTTTTTTTTCCTAATGAGGAGAGCATTCTAGAAAAAAAAAATTGCTCAAAGGTTGATCTTTCATTTTTAGGAGACTTAAAGAAGTTCTTAAATTCATTTACGTTTCAACTTTGTCTTCCTTAGGAGAAATAGACAGAATAAGAAGTTTAAAGCTGCATAGTTCATGTAGATAGCATAGCTCAGATCATTTGGTCATGGACGAATTCTGAAATCTCTGAAATTTGATTGCAAACTTTGGTACTTATGCAAAATAGAGCACAGTTTATTGAGATAAGATGTTGGCATATTATATTATTATAACTACATGAGACACGTTTGAAACTAAAATCTATAATTACAAATACCAAGATATAAAGAGCTAGAATAACAAATACCACATATATTGAACGCAACAGTTGTTTGTATTTTACTGTTGCTTCTAATTGTTAATGATTTGTCCGTACCACAGGATGTTCTCAGACACAGTTTATAATTTCATTTCAGAATCCACTATTCATCCAACATCTAACGTGGTTTTGCAAACAGTTGTTTGTGTTCTGCTATTGTTCAGTATGTTGCTAACCAGCGTTTGTGTGTTTGACAGGGTTGTCGTGTGTGGCTCTGGGTGGAGGATCATTATGTCCCCAGTACCGTGGACTCATGCTCTGGTGGAGTGGTGGTCTTTAACACCGACTATGGACAGGTAAGGGGGGTGACAGTGTATGCATTACACAGAAACAGTGGCTTAACATCTGCTCTGTGCACCTCAGATCAAAACGCACTGCTGAACAGGTGTCGTGCTCTCATTTTACACAAACACACACTTCTCTGTGTACCCGCCTGTTTGGAAGAGACCAGCAGGCTGCTTGTTGTCATGGAGCCAGGCACCGGGTACACAGAGGTGACCATAAACTCAGTTAAGCCTGTTTCTCAACTGAGCACTGTGTGTTTGTGTTTTAATGTGTGTTTCTTGAGTCTGTTTCTCATCTTCTCGCATGTATATATTTAAACACACGCAACATGCCTCTGGCTTCTGTTTCTGGTCTACAGTTCAATCAGCGGACCATTTGTTACCTCCTAGATGGGATCAGGATCTTTATAGTTTATTAAAGTAATAAACACCTTCTGTGCATTTAAGTGTTTTTTTAGACATTGGTTTTAGTTGTATTCTTTTAATAAAAAAGCATTAATAAATGTGCTTTAAAAAAAAAAAAATTAACAATACATTTATTGTGGTAATGTTCAGTCAGCTAAATAAATGACCAAAGAAATAAAATAACTGCACATTAAATATAAAATATACTGCTAAAAAGGGCTTAAACCTATGGAAGCCTGTTTTTGCCACTGAATTTTAAAAAAAGGACTTTTTATCTCACAATTCTAACCTTTTTCTCAGAATTGTGTGATACAAACTCGCAATTCTGACCTTTTTTTCTCAGAATTGTGAGATATAATTTACAGTACATATAATATATACAGGCTTTCATATAAACCAGTCTGAGCAGGTTTGCTGGTCTTAACTGATATAAATAGGATCCTATGATTTTTTGCAATGCATAAAACAAGGACGGAATCATGGAATCCAGTCATAAAAATGGAATTACGTGGAATGTCAATCCTACATGTCTCTGTGTGAATGAATGGCACAGATGCACAGTTTTATTTACTACACACATACTGAAGTGTGCATGACGCTCGCCTCTATATGTGAGAACATCACTGCCATGATAGTACGACTACTAATAAAATTATTAAAACGTTATTTTTAAGGAATATGTACCAGAAAAATTTTAATTCATAACATACACACACACAAAAAAATTAAATGTATTAAATTGGGCCTTACAAATGATTCCAATAAATTAGACATGCTTTTGATTATTTTCTTTTGATTATGTTTTCATTC
Organism: Enteromius mattozi; assembly: GCA_032359235.1. NCBI lineage: Eukaryota > Metazoa > Chordata > Actinopteri > Cypriniformes > Cyprinidae > Enteromius > Enteromius mattozi. The sequence goes on along the minus strand of JAUMHE010000043.1, from coordinate 16,190,771 downwards.
AAACAGATTCTAGAAATATTTAAATGGAAAAAAAATAACAGAGTCCAGAAAAATTTAAATAGAAAAAATAAAATGGAACTGGGGGAAAACGGATTTCATAGGGCTATTTAAATAATCTCCCAGTCTGAACAAACTGGTGTCCAGCTGGTTTAGCTTGTCTTCAAGGCTAGGTCCAGGCCAACAAACCATTTTTTCATCAGGGAATTTGAAGAGCGAAGGTATCAAATGAGAGTCTTAAAACTAGTTGAAACTTGAAACTAGAAACAACTTTGCATCAATGTGTATTAATCCTGAATTTGGTTGTTGTGCCATCATGGATGTACATGTATGCAATGTGTGGGTCATCCAATCGGATTTTAGAGTGGTAACACATAATAACCTTTTATATTTTTGTTTTACTTTCTTTGTATATTGCTTTCTTTTTGGTTTCTCTTGTGATCATTACACAGATGAAAATAAATACTGAGAACTGTGTTTTGAATGTGTGATTTGTTCAGGTGTACACTTACAAACAGAATGCTGTGAGCAGACAGAGGGTTTACCCAATGCACAGCAGCAGTATCAATGGGGTTGAGGACATGGCAACCCTACAGGACCTGCACGACGGGGCCATTCTGCACAACCTACAGCTCCGCTACACACAGAAGAGCATATATGTGAGCAAACACGAAGCATAATCACCCACACACACTCAATATAGCATTGTTTGTTATTCATCAAGTGTGCATTTTTACAAATGAGTGTGTGTGTATGAGTGTGTGAATGTTTCAGCTGTGGTGAAAGACGCAGTTGTCAAGGATACAGGGTTGTTGTGCAGGTGGCTGGATGGCTTTCTGTTCTTTAATGTGTCAAAGTAAAATATATTTGCTTAATTACATGTCTTTATCCCTTTCGCTCTTTCTTTATACTGCTTCTTTGAGCCTTTCCTTACAACAGTGTTCTGTGTTCTTCTTTGGGGCTGGTTCAACTGTGTTAGGTGTGTGTGTGTGTGTGAGTGTGTGCGAGAATGTGCACTGTGGGGATGTGATCAGTGCCAAAAACAGTCCAGTTCCAGGTTTCCAGACTGACTCTAAGGAAGAGAGTTAACATGCTACTGCTGACTCTCAGAAGTCTTTATTTCCAAGCATCTGCATCAAGTCCGATTAATGCATAGTGATTCTTTGTGTGCACATTTAGGGGGATTTAACATCTGTCTGGTTAACATCTGTTTACACTGCTGTGTAGTTGGATTTAAAGGAATATTTCACTTAGAAATACTCTTTGACTTTCTTTCTTCTGTGCATCAAAAATGAATAAATATCCTGAATGCTGAATATCCCGTTCTCTCTTTTCAATATAATAAAAATTAATAATGTATGGGGCAGTAATGCTTCAAAAAGGGCTCCGTAAAAGTACTGTAAAATATTGCAGAACTAGATCAACGATTGATTGAAAACATCTGATTCTAAAGAATTATTTGTTCACAAAATCGAACATAACTGGTTCTCTCATGAATGTGCCAAGGAGAGCTAGAGCGGATGTCAGGACTTTCAGTGAAAAATGACTTTCAATTTGTTCTTCACACAGCGGCATTGTATGACTTCATACGACTTTATAGCAAGACTATTTTTATAATACTTTTATGGTTCTTATTTGTCAATGTAGCATTTGACAGCGCGAGCCCTCATTTACTTTCATTATTTTCAAAATAGTGGCAATGCCAGGATTTTTAAAATGTATCTTTTATGTTTCACAGAAGAAGAAGAAAAAAACATTTGGGTTTAAAACGACAGTAAATACATTAAGTAAATAATGTGAGAATTTTCTTTTTGTAGTTAACGGTTTCAAACATTTTCAATACACTGATTTTTCAGTGTGAAGATTTGACACTGTAAAAGGGATAGTTAAGGTAATTTTCATTTTTGGGTGAACTATCTGTTTAATATGTCTTGTCATTGATTTGTAAAGATCTTTTATTTTTCAAACATGTATAGGTCAAAAAGGTACAGTTATTAATTGCTATTTTTAATTTTTTCACACAAAGTACTGCTAATAATAATGATAATAATAATAAAACCCTTGCATCTCCATGTTCAAATAAAGTAATAGCCTCTTTTGCTCAGTCAGTGAGGATTAAAAAGTAATAGAACAATCATTCCAGGAGGCAACTCTCCTCTCTCTCCTCTTTCTCTCTGTCTGTCTGTCACGTAATCACATGCCATGTGATTGGATCGGTTTGAGTGTGAGACAACCAGTCACCTATGAGAGTGGGTGTGGTCTGCAGGTATGCGATGGTTATCACAATAACGTCAGAGTTACTCACTTAGCATGAGAAAAACACACCTTCTGTTTCGACATGACTGAAACCTTTTCCCACACATTATGGGTTGAGAAAAGGGCTAAAATGACTAATTGATTCCTTAATGTGAATCTCTATTCTGAATCTGCCAAAAAGATGTGTTTTAGGGTTAGGGCTAACTTTAAAATCAGACGAATGTTTTATTATTCATATAATACACTGTCATGTTTGAATTAATATTATATGGTAGCCTATGTGATTTTTCTTTTTTAGAAAACATTTATCAGGTAAACATCATAAACAAAACCAAGTTTCGCATTTAAATTTGTCTAACATTTTGACAACTTGTGTGTGGTTTTATTGGTTTATGTTTTAATGCCAAAACCAGATAAAAACCAAAAATTACATATGAACACATTTTTCTTCATTGTCTGGTATTTTTGATAACCAAAGTTTTGCTGTACACGTAAATCTTCAGGAACTTCCTTTTGGTGCCACAGACGACACACTTAAAATGTTCTTACTGAGAAAATCACATAAAACCACAATTGTAAATCCACATTTGCGAATCTAATGAATTCATTGGCTGATTAGAGCAGCCGCCACAGATCTGCTAAACTGATTGGCTAATTGGTGACATATGGGAGCAATCAGAATGAATTAGGGTGTTATTTGTGTGTGGTGTGTGGTTAGTTTTTGGTGGTCTGTGAAATGTCTGCCTGTTTCTTCAACTTAAATGTGTATATTAAAAATTAATGTATAAACTCACAGAGGAGCTTTATTTACTTAATACCAAGGCTGATGTGATTAGACTCAGTACAAATAAACAGTAATCTCTAGTGCCATTAAAAACACAAGTTGTGATAAAAAAATAAAAGCGCCTGGTTTAGTGTGTGTGTGGGTCGTCTTGTGGAATGTGTGTGTCTAGCTGAGATCCGATTCCACAGCATTTAAAACACAAAGACGTTTCTCTCCCTCTCCCTCTCTCTCTCTCTGTCTCTGATTATAAACAGCTGTGGACTTTTTTTGCCTTACATTTGGACAGAAAATACTAGGCCAGCTTCCCACATCAAACACACACATACACACACAAGGGGGCTGGTGATCCAGAAAATGTCTTTTGCATGTGAGGTTTACCTCTTTTTCATATTTCTCTTTTTCATATATTCTCTATTTCGTTTGCAGCCTCTCTCTTTCGCTGTTGTGTGAGTGTGTAGCAGGACATAGTTCTGCTTCAGTTGGGCCGGATCATGTTTCAACTCTCACTCTACACACTCAGTTTAACATTGAGAGGGTGTGTGTGTTCAATGTGTCTGACTTTATTATGCATCACTATGCATAGCTGTCAATCTCAGCTGTCTCTTTAGACGGCAATCTCATGTCAGCTTCTGTCTGTGCATGTGAAACAGCATATAAAATGTGCTTTCTAAAAAGCACATCTTACTGTGACTGTAGTCTGCTTTATGAATTCTTAACTACAGTACGAAGATATTAGTAGCACCACTGGACCGAACCCAATAAAAGCAGAGCGATACAGATTATGTTCACCCCCAATTAAACCCCCCAGAGTGCTGTTACACACATTTGCAGACACACCCAGAGGAGGTTATGGGAAGGACATGACTGCTGTAGACTTTCATTGCATTTCTGAGGTAGCACTTATAGAGATTAAACCCTCACAGGGGCATCTGGGGGGTTTTACTGGGGCAGTGTGTCACACTTTGATTGGCTGAATTCAGTACTGCTCTTACTATTTCTGCAGTATCTTTATATGGCTGAAATGGCATGGGTAGTCTGCTTTCCTAAATTAAGCATTGTCTGAGCCTCGTTCAGGAAGTCCATGGCTGTCTGTTTGATAAGGTGCACCATAACAAACATTGTTTCCAAGTCCCACGTCTCTGTTGTCTTTCATGTTAGGAATAATGTATTATATTTTTGAGCCATTTATGAGCACTATTTATTGATAGTACCCATTTAAGCTAAAAGTTCAAAACCTCACAGTCACCCAAGTCACCAAAGCATGGCACAATCGTGATTTTTTTGTGGAATATTAGGCCACACTGTGAGTGTATTTTAGCAATGTTCGTTTTGTGCTATTGGGATCTGATCATGCAGATCAACTTAATGGATGTTCGAAAAGGCAAAAAACAATTGATTTTTGACAGAAAGTACGGAAGGTATTGTATATGATAAGTGTATCCCACAATGCAGTTTACTTGATCTGATTATTGACCAAAAGATATTTTCAAAAAGCAAGGAAAGAAAATTGTCATATTTTGTTCACTATTGTTACATATATCCAAGCTAAATGGTTTCTAGAACAAGAAAAAAAAGCTTGGCCAGGACTTGACCAATCATACTGCCTAATCCGCCCTTTTTCCTGACAAACGAATCAGTCAGGAGAGCAGATTAACTTTTCTGGACTTAAAATTGAGCATATTGATGTCTTTTCACTATTGCAATAAAATACCTTCTGATGTTCATTCATGTTTATTTTGTGCTTTAACTAAATATGAAAAGACGGTTAGGTGCCGCTTAAACTGAGGTGCTAAAGCAATCTGTCACATGTCAATGGTATTTATTGTTTAAATTCCTTAAAAAAAAAAAAAGAAGTAACCTGCTCTCTTTTGTCTGTTGGCATGTTATCAGTTTCCTCTTTGCTCTACAATGTTTTTTCCACTGCGTGAGAACACGATGTGTAGTGTGAGAGTGGCATGGCTTGTCAAAACTGAACCAGATGAGTTTTCTGAGCAATCTGACAGAACTGCTGGTTTTGTCTAGCCAGAGAACAAAGACACACTACTTTGATACACAATTTCCCCGTTTAATACTGTAAAGTTGCTTTGACACAATTTGCATTGTAATAAGCGCCATATAAAAGATGAAGACTTGACTTGACTTTGCGGACATAGCAACAGTAACTAAGGAGGGTGGGTTTTGCGAAAGGGTCAATTGTGTGGCAAGTTATAAAAAGTTTTAACAAGCATAATTTGCACAGATAAATTATTTATAATAATCACTTTGTCACTTTAATGGTGTCTCCTCTCTGAATTAAACTACTTAAAAAGTGATTTATCTTGTACTTTTACATTCTTCTTTTTATACAGTAGCTGATATATAATAGCTGATATTTAATGTGCATTATTTGTGATTATTAGCATAGTAGAATTCAATTCCAAGCACAGATGCAGTCACATCGATGTTAAGATGACAGTGCACCTCAGTTTTAAAATGCAAATGTTTTTTTTTTTTTTTTTTTTTTACAAGAATGACTATATTTTTTCTATACTAGAATAGAGAAGGGAATCCCGCCAGCCCATTCAGAGCAAACTGATAACACCTGTGACTCAATAAGAAGGCTTTCCCCTTCTGAGGACCACATACTGACAGCTTAATGTCTGCTTTAAAACTTTACTCTACTGTACCTGTGTTTCCATCTGTCTCTCGCTGAATTACAGTCCGACATTAATATAACTATAAGACCTACTGTGTAAATTCTTCTCAATGATTTGACTGAACAAACCTCATAAACGAGACATGCAAAATTTATTTAAACTATCATCCTTTATGGATTCTGTGGGAAAAATTTGATTTTGACAGACGTTGCATTCAAAAAAGACATTAGCATGAATATAATCAGTCTTTGATGTTTCTTTCTTCTGCAAAACACAAAAGAAGATAATTTGACCATTTCAAACTGTTTGTGTCCGTATAATAAACGTCAGTATAGGGTCCAAAATGACACTGGATCCCACTGAATTTTATTGTATGTACAAAAAACAGACATTTTTAAAAATATCTTCTTTTGTGTTTCAGGGAATTTTTTTTTTTGATTAATTATTTTAAGCACCTTTAGAATTATCTACAAATATTTTGTATGCACATTTACCATGCATGCATATATACGCATGTAGCTTACATCTGGTTTTACGTCATAAATTCAAATGTCATCTTTTATGAGCATACGTACAATATGGTAAGACAAATGCAGGAGTGTGTCACAAGTCCTAAACTCACCTGAACATTTGACCGTTTAGATGCCAATTTGCACTTATTTGCCATTCAAATGAAAACATCTCAACAACCAATCCAATCTATTTGCATCAGTAGTTTAAAAAAAGTTGGTAGTAGACTCCAAAACACACGTGTACACATGCTCGAGGTGTTTATAAAATGTGGTTATTTACTTAATCAGTTTTTATTTTCCTCTTTTTGCAGACATACATCGGCTCTATTTTAGCAGCAGTAAACCCTTATCAGAGTCTGTCAGATCTGTATGATGCCACAGCCATAGAACAATACAGTCGACATCACCTGGGCGAAATTCCTCCTCACATCTATGCCATTGCTAACGAGTGCTACAGATCACTGTGGAAGCGCTCCAACAACCAGTGTGTGCTCATCAGGTACGTTTCTGTATTGTGTTGTACGTAATTGTGCATTTAAAGGGTTAGTTCATCACAAAATGAAAATCTAACTAGCCCTTTAACTAGCCAGTGGCCTCGTTTTGAGGGTTTTACCTCTTGCATTCTCGTTTTCATTTAATTTTCTGACAGTCTAGCTATAAAGTGTTCTGCCTTGACCTTAACCCTCACCTCTGACTTCTCGCTAAGGTGTGAGGTCAGACTCATGGCTGTCTGACAGCACTCATTACACAAGCATGCAGAGGTTAAAGGTGCCAGACTGCTGTGTTTGTTCTCTGCACTGCAGATCTCTCATCGGCTTTAGTGAGAGCCGACATAGAGAATACAAATTGGCAGAATACCTGACCGCCGCGGCCAAGCCTAGACTAAGAAAAGCCCTGAGCATGTACAGACTCAGCAAACATGTGGACATTGATAGGGCTACCAAAAGAAGACAGGCTTTTCTCTTACTGTGCAGAAATCGAGGTAGAAACTGAAGTGTACTTCTTAAACTCGTGCTGTAACACACTACACACAGCAGGAACACTTTCTTCTGCCATTTTTGCAAACCACAACATAGAATTTCAATGGAAATTTAATACCTACAAACTCCCAGACCTGCAGGAAGAAACCACAGCGAGCACAAACAAGCCTTGGCTTATGAAAAGGGCAAGTGGTAGGACACAAAGACAAAGCTGGAAGTATCTTTGCACACGGACAGAATACTTATTAGCATAATTTTTCAATGATTAAATGTGTCTTAATTTCTTTTTTTTGCAAATCCCATAAAAAGTATAGACATTAAACAGCTCAACCCACCTGAGATTGAGTTGCTGGCCCTAATTTGTGGAACGTATTAAATGCACTAATGTTCATAAGTTTGGAATTAGTAAGATTTTAATATGTATTTTTAAAAGCTCTCTCAGCATGGCTGCATTTATTTGATGTGAAATGTTATTGCACTTTAAAATAACTGTTTTGTAATAAAATTTAAAAATGTAAATGATTTACTTCTGCCTTTCAAAGCTGAATTTTCAGCATCATTACTTCAGTGTCACATGATACTTCATAAATTGTTCTAATAGGCTGATTTAGTGCTTAAGAAGCATTTCTTATTATTATCAGTGTTAAGAAGTGGGCTACTTAATGTTTTTGTGGAAATGGTGACATATTTTTCATGATTCTCTGATGAACCAAACAAAATAATCTTTTAATGTCAGTTTAATGTCACTTTTTATCAGTTGAATGTGTCTTTGTTGAATAAAAGTAATCCTACTGACCCCACACTTTTGAATGGTAGTGTGCATTGATTGTGCCAGTAAAGCTTCTTGTGTCTTGAAAGACTATTTGAATAAGAGCCAGAATGTAACTGCCCTCTGCTGGCAACATCAGCTCATTACAACCAATTCAGCTAATATTCATCTGTGTGTCTGTTCTTGTGTATCAGTGGGGAGAGTGGAGCAGGTAAAACTGAGAGCACGAAGATGATTCTGCGCTTTCTGTCTGCAATGAGTCAGCAGAGTGTAGCGCTCTCGTCTGCAAAGACAGCATCATCTTATGTAGAGGAGGCCATTCTGGAGAGCAGGTTTGTACATATATTAAATAACACAAAACACTCTATATAGACACAGTGTGCTCACTCAGATGCATTAATTTACCTGTCTTTCTGTGTCTCTAGTCCAATAATGGAGGCATTTGGAAATGCTAAAACGGTTCACAATAACAACTCTAGTCGCTTTGGGAAATTCATCCAGCTTCATTTTAGTCAGCATGGAAACATCCAGGGAGGAAGAATCACAGACTGTATCCTCTGTTTGTACTTTGTTTGGATGTGTCAACTGTTCATTTCTGTAGCTATATGTCATTACCTGTACTGTGATTGTGCCTCTTTCTGTATTTGCCTTGACTTAATATTTTTAACAAACAGACCTTTTAGAAAAGGTGAGTTTCTTACATTCATGAAACGTTTACAAGTATGATTCTTTCTGTGTGTGTGTGCGCATGATTTATGTGGGTCACTGATCATGTCTTTGTTGGACTCTTATTATCTATCTTTCCTTAGAATCGTGTTGTGCGTCAAAATCCCGGGGAAAGAAATTATCACATATTCTACGCTCTGCTGGCTGGAATCAGTGCAGAACAGAGGGGTGAGTCTGAGCAGACTATATTGTCCACAGATTTGTCCAACAGTGTTTTAGTATCATTGAGATACTGTTTTTATTCATACTTTGCAGTTGGTTTTTATTTAATTGTTACTAAATAAATTGTTAATTGTTATTTATTGTTAGTTTTCGTTTTTCATTCTGTTTCAGTTTTAAATATTAAGTTAATCCAAAACAAAATAAGAAAAGTTGTAGCTAGCTGAAATCAATTATGTTTGATGTATTATTTTATTTCAGTTTATGTTTATTATTTTAAGTAACATTTTCTTTGTTGTTGTTGTTGTTATTAAGACCACTGACAAAATTAAATTAATGAAACAAAGTGACTAAAGTATTTCAGTGTGTTCAGTGAAGTTTAGATGATTGGAATCTAAAATTGTTTAACTTAATTTTTTGCCATCTGTTTTTATATTCAGTTTGCTTCCAGTGTGCAACCTATTAGTAATTATAGTAAGGCAAGAATATATTTCATTTTAAATCAATTTCAAGCCAGAAATAGGGCAGAGGTGACGAAGGAGAGATTACAGGCTTCATAATGTGCAAAACAGTGTTGTTGTTAATCATGACTTTCTCAGTTTAGTCACCTAAGCCAGAGATCAGCTTCTGGTAATGTCACTGTCAAATGAGACAGAGAGGTCAGAAAGTCATAGTATCACAGTGAATCTATGCTGTTTGTGACATTGTATCAGTTTGTTTAAGATCTGTGTTTATCACTCTCACTCATTTTCTCACAGAGTCATTCTCCCTTTGCCCTCCGGAGGGCTTTCATTATCTGGGTCAGTCAGGATGTGTGAAGGACAAAGCCATTAATGACACAGAGACTTTTCTGGAAGTACTGGTAAGCCAGTCACAACATTACTGTTTGATTACTCTATTAGTCCATTAACATACACTCCACTGCTGTACAGCAACAAACTACTGCACTACTTTTTTAGCTCACATATAACTTCAAAGGTGTGTGGTCAGTACTGGTTTTAATGTTTGTGGAAAAAGTCTGTAATGCTGCATCCAGTTGATTGAAGATAAGGTAAAACTGCAATATTATGAAATATTGTCATTGCAATTTAAAATAACTCTTTTGTATTTTAAGATGTCATTTATTCATGTGATATCAAAGCTGAGTTTTCGCCATTACTCCATCATATTAATACCACAGAATTACATATAAATACATTGTTCTCTTGGGTTTTAATGCTGATTGAGTGTGTTTTGTGTGTTAGAATGCTCTGAGGACAATGCAGTTTGGAGAAGAGAACATCAAGGAGGTGTTGAGGCTCCTTTCAGGAATCTTGCATGTAGGAAACATTGATTTTTTAACGGCAGGTGGTGCACAGGTCTGCTCTAAATCAGGTAAGCAGGTTTTCCTCTTGATTAATTAATTTATGAATTTTTTAGTGCAATCTGCTGACGTTAATTGCATTGCATTTATATTAATGTATAAAAGTAAAATATGTCTTGGTTTAGCTCTCAGTAAAGCTGCAGATCTTTTGGGTTTGGATTGTGCCCAGTTGGCAGAAGTTTTGACCCACAGATCCATGATCCTCAGAGGAGAAGAAATCAGCACACCTCTCACTGTAGAGCAGGTAACAGGGGTGTTAAAACAAAGGTTCCCATCAAACATCACAACTTAATTTCTTAACCCAGTATTTACAAAACTTTTCAGTACCAGTGTGTTACTGTAAAGTGCAAGAATAATATTCAGAGATAAGCAGTTCTTACATTGAGACAGTGAGACAATACTCAACATGCATGAACAATCAAGTCATACCTGAAAATCAGGATGGCAAAGAGGTGAAAATAATCTGGAAACTTTCCAGTCATTTTTGGAAACATTTAGAAATTTACCTGAAATTTTCCTGCCCCTACTGAAAACAGCACAGATTTTACCAGAATACTTTTGAACTCACCAATAACATACCTGAAAACTCTCCCTCCCTCTAGAGGACTTAGTGAAAAACTGAAATTGAAAGCACTTTTTTTCACGAATTTACTACAAATGAATTAAAACCAGAAAGGCAGAAAAACAACATATCACATGTTTTATATTAATGTATTATATTTAAGTAAATAATAAATAGCTTTTGTAGTCAGAATAACAGCACAAATATGTCTGTGTATGCATCAGGCAGTGGACACCCGGGACTCTATGGCGATGGCTCTCTACTCTCAGTGCTTCACTTGGATCATTCGTAAATTGAACAATCGTATCAATGGCAGTGAAGACTTCCGATCCATCGGCATCCTGGACATCTTCGGGTTTGAGAACTTTGAGGTGAGAGTCATTACGATGAGTTCATGCCATGGCAGGTTTTAATCCACTGATCAAGACTAGTGTTACTTCTGCTTGATTTTCTTTCTTCCTCTCAGGTCAACCGGTTTGAGCAATTTAACATTAACTATGCAAATGAGAAACTACAGGAGTATTTCAACAAGCACATTTTCTCTCTGGAGCAACTTGAGTACAACAAGTATGTCATTACTAATATGCAAACATACACACTCAGCACATCACCAACCAAAACACACTTCAAATGCAACTAATGCACATGTCAAGCATCTAATTCTCTGCCATTGCATTTCTTTCTGTGTGTTTGTGTTCATAGAGAAGGGCTGGTCTGGGATGATGTCAACTGGATGGACAATGGAGAGTGCCTTGATCTCATAGAAAAGGTACAAACACAAACACAGTTCCACTCAAAAACACTATACATTTTGACGTTCTAGATCTGAGTCTATCTGTGTGTGTTTTCTCTGCAGAAGTTGGGCTTGCTTGCTCTCGTGAACGAGGAGAGTCATTTTCCTAAAGGCACTGATGACACATTGCTGGAGAAACTCCATAGCCAGCATTCCGTACGTCATTCTCAGATATCACAGATATCATCATTTTTCTAAAGGGCATCAGGTTTGCTCACTGCAGAATATGGTTTTTTTTTATTATTATTATTATTATTTTTGTTTTCCAACAAAAAAGATGTACACAAAGAATAACAACAGAACTTGGCAAACAACTGACTGGTCACCAGTGAAGGTCGTGTTAACAAAGTCAATTAAAAATCAAATTACAGAAAATAAAAACATAAACACAATCCATTTGTCCCAGTATTGAAGGTATGTGTCCATCTGTAGTTTTAATGCAAAAGTGATTCTTTCCATATTTTGAACGTTGGTTACAATGTCCAGCCATTCAGTCCTTGTTGGAGGTTCAGCCTGGAGCCACTTTCGCGTTACAGCTTTCTTGCTGGTTGCTAACAGTATCTTTAATAAGTACTTGTCTCTCCCTGCTATTTGAGCTGGTAAATTACCCAGATAAATTGTAGAAAAAGAATAATCAATTGCATCATTAAAAATATTATATAATACTTATATTACCTCCTGCCAGTAAAGCTGGATAACGGGGCAGCTCCAAAATATATGAAAGTGGTCTGCTGTTAGCTACTGCAGAATATGGCTTATCTTAGTATTTTTGTCTTGTGTCTAGTCAAAATATCTAACAATTCTTAAATCAAGGTACTTTTACTAGATAAGCAAAAACTTAAAATATAAAAACAAAATTAAGTGCATTTTGCCTAAATCAAGTAAAATTATCATCCAGCAGGGTCAAGGTAAGCCATTTTTTGCAGTGCATGAGCAGTAACTAATTGTTTAGGAGCCCAAACAAACTTTTATCCACCACGGATTTGAATATTGGGCACAAAATCACGCTTAACTGCTGTATAATTACTAATCGATATGTCTCTTCTTCTCATTAGAGGAATCAGTTCTATGTTAAGCCTCGTGTTGCAGTTCATCAGTTTGGAATCAAGCACTATGCAGGAGAGGTACAGCACCCATTCTATCAAGTTTTTTTTGTTTGTTTTTTGTTTGAGTTTTTTTGTTTGAGTTGGATTTGCTTTCTTAAGTATAGTTTTTATGTAAATTAGCAGTTGTAAGCTTCTTTCAAAAAACTTTGTCATTTTGCACATATATCAAATGCAATCTTATATATTTCAAAATAGGTACAGTGTATATATTTCATAATAGGTCATGTTTCATGATAGGTACAGGTACAGATATTGCTTTTAAAAGGGTCAAGAAGAATTATTATTTATCAACACAAGTGGTGTTCTATTAAATATGATTAAACAGACTTTTCAACTGATAAAATGTCACTAAGTTGGTGATCAATTTTGTTATGAGAAACATTTTTGCATTTAAAAAAAAAAGATAAAGCATTGTTTGTGCACTGCATATATCATGTGTTATGGTATATAATGGAGAATGAGACAAAAATGTGTTCAATATCTACATTATGTGTGTCATGTCTCAGGTTAACATCCTGCGTTTTGTCTCCAGGTTGTGTATGATGTCAGAGGAATCCTGGAGAAGAACAGAGATACTTTCAGAGATGATGTTCTCAACTTACTCAGAGAGAGCAGGTGTGTGTGTGTGTGTGTGTGTAGTTGTATAACTGTTCTCTCTGAGGTCATTTGTTCACATGCTCCTGTTTTCTCAGGTTGGATTTTGTGTATGATCTTTTTGAGCGAGTGAACACCTGGACTGGACAGGACACGGTCAAGTGCGGCTCAAAGTATCGCAGACCTACTGTGAGCTCCCAATTTAAGGTAAGAAACTTCAACTCCCATAATGCTTTAGAGCAGGGAAACAAAAGCTGAATGTTAATAAAAATGAAGATAATGACATTGGATAGAATTTTCTACAGACGTTTCTACAATTAGATTTAAAAAGTGTACTGTCTGTTAGTTTGACTAAACTATCCAAACCTATCAAATGATTCTGTTCACCTTTCAGTTATAATAATTTAACTTAAATTAGTAATAGATTAAGTGTATAAAACAATTTTAACATTTTGTAACAGATTATTTATTTCTGTCTTTCCAGAATTCTTTGCACTCTCTGATGTCCAACCTTAGTGCCTCCAATCCATTTTTTGTACGCTGCATTAAACCCAATAATAGCAAGGTATGTGTCACACACACACACACAAGCATATAAACTAACTGATCTGAGTCACTTTGTGTTGTATTCAGGTTTGGAATTAATGATTTTGTTTATTTTGAGAATGCCAGTCAGGTCTGGTCACATTTATGGCCCGAGTTCAAGTGCGGACATCTAAAACACACACCGATTAGACACACACACTATCAGATGGCAATTGTTTGTATGGGTGTTTACATCTCCATGTTTTCCTTCAGTAGTGACAGAAGGAGATTACACATCATAAACTCTGTGTGAAGATATAAGACTCCTTTGAGAGACACACACACATGCCCTGCACACTTTTCTATTCAGATTGCGTTGGACCCGAGGCCATTCAGCAGCCTGCCTATTAACTCTACAGCAGATGTCAGACTGCATGTGTGTTTTGTGTATGGTAGTTCCTCTTTGTTCAGTTGTTGAAGGTCAGTGCTGAGGTGTTAATGGGACACATCAATTCTGTTCCATTCTACTTATGCTTTCAGATTGTGCTTTAAACACATCACTGCTGAAATAAATCAATATGCAAAATTAGCCTTGTGCAGAAGTCACGAGTAAAGAGTATGTAGTGATATTTAAAAACAGCAGAGAAGAAAGCAATTAATTTAATGTAGAATAGTAAATCAAACTATAATTGTTAAAAACTAAATGATTTAACTAACTCATAATTCCAAAGGTAATTATAAGGCAAGTTTGTTTTCTTTCTGATTATCTGTATAGAGTACAGAATAATGAATAAATAATGAAAATACGAAGAGAAATCAAACAGGTACATTTAATAACATTTAATTTTTGGGTGGGTTTTTTATTTGCATTTTTTTCTTCAAATAAGTTTACATTTTCTCGAAAAAATTTTTTTCCGTCTTTTGCTTTTGATACAAATGAGTTATTGTAGTAAATCAAATTTAGATAAACAATAAAATAAAATGATGAATTTGTTAAATGACACCTGTCATGCATAGCATCTATCAAATTTAAATCTATCAAATATTTTGTACATCTAATTTTAAATTAAATTTAAAAATATTCTTCAGCAAAATTAAATAAAAATACTATTTAAAATAACATATAATAATAACAATATATATTATAAATATACAATATTTGTCATAATCATTTACAGGTATGACATCTTTATACAGCATCTGCCTCTCTATGTCTCTTTCTGTATATTATATTTTAGTTGTATGTCTCTGTCCCTCTATCCGCTGTTCCCCCACTTTATTTGAATGTAAACAGCTGGGGTGACTTCTGCCCCTTTCCTACCCACAATGCATTTTGCTCCAGCACCCCCTCCCCCTTTAAACACAAATTAGCCCAGCATGGTTCCGATCCCCATGGCAACCAGCAGTGTGTGAATGAGAGCGAGAGGTTGGGGGTGTGTATGTGTGTGAGCTGACCAGTCGATCGCTGGCTCGTTGTGGACATACACTCGCTCAGAGCTGCTGTCGGTCACAGGATGAGAAAGGACACTTTACTATACAGTAAGAGTTCATATATTATAAAAAAGCTGTAGCTGTTGAAGAACAGAACATATGTAGTGATGTTTAGACAGATGCTGAGAGTTTTTACAGATGTTTGAGTATCAATTTAACTGTTTTGACAAACTCTTCAATTTCAATCAGCAGATTTATGAAAGCTGTTTGTACTATTCTGATGATTTGTTACTTAAAGGGATAGTTCACCCAAAAATTACAATTCTGTTCTAATTGTTTAACCTGTATGAATTACTTTCTTCTATGTTTTGAAGAAATGTGTTTGCCCATATAGTGAAAGCCAGTGTTGTCCAAAACAACATTGGACCCCTGTGATTTTCACTCTTTGAAACACACATTCATCAAGTTTGGAACAACAAATGGTTAACTAAATCGTCATTATGGAGTGAACTATCCCTTTAATATGTTTCTATGCTGGTAGTATTTGTTTTCCTGGGAGCCGATTAAAGAGAGATGTTGTCCCTCCCCCCATGAAGCACTCTGACATTGATCCTGTCTGCGTTCTGTGACTTGTGCTGCATGTATCAGTATGTTAATGTGCCTCTGACTATAATGAATGATTGTGTGAGTGCGAGTGTGTGTGTTGGTATTGACCTTGCTCTCATAGAGCTCATTCACCCCTCATCTCCTCATCTCACTTTCATTCTGGTTCATTCCTCCTTCCACAGAGATGACATTTAGAAGCCGGGATCACAGCGCCCCGTTTCCGACCTCACCCCCACACAGGGTCACAGGTCGGGGGGAGAGGGGGTGATAATGGCCCACTTAGTGTGTTTGAAGAATGAAAGCACTCAAAGCTCAACCGATCTATATTTGAAAGCAGAATTAATCTAGCTAACTTAGATTTAGAAAAAATGTAAATAGAACAGTGGAGAAGCTGTAGCGATTTAAATTGCTGCAATGTTTCTATCTTTCTTTTGCAGATGCCCAATCAGTTTGAGCAGTCTGTAGTCCTCAACCAGCTGAGATATTCTGGGATGTTGGAGACAGTTAAAATCAGGCGTTCTGGGTTTCCGGTTCGCAGAACGTTCAAGGATTTCTGTTTCAGGTTTGTCCCCCAAGCACAATAAACTCATGCTATTCATGCTTCAAATATTCATGCTAAAAATGTATTTGTTCTGAAACATTTCATTTTGGTTTGTGAAAGAGAATTTGTTCAAGTTTAAGGTTTTACAACACCACTTCTGGCATAGTTAAATGGAGTCATTATCTTTCTTTTCAGTCCACAGAAGTCTTTTTTCTATTCAAATGAGACTAGAATGTGTTCAGAGCTATTTGACACCCAGAGTTAACATTGTGCTGTTACTTCTGCTTTTCCTGCATTTTCTATTGTTCATGGTATATGTGACTGAATGATAAACAAATGATGGATAAAAGTGTTATAATTGGGTGGAAAGTTTGCATTTAAAAGTAAGGCCAGTGTTTAGTCTTTGGATAGAGCCAGGTTGGGTTGATATTATGCAGAATTGGATTTGTCTAAAATTCTAACAAGTCCACAAATTCCCAAATCACATGATTTCGCATCACTTCACATTTGTTGGTCTCCATTGAAATATAGATAGATTCACATTGTTTGCTGGCTTAAACTCTGGTGTTCAGACTTCCTTATTGTGAACCACTTTTGCATGACAGTTTAATAACTTTTATTTTTTATTCATCAGGTACTATGTGTTGATGAGGGGTTTGGCTTTGTCAGATGACCCAAAGGGGCGGTGCCTCCTCCTGCTGCAGCTCTATGACAACAGCAGTGCTGAATGGCAGCTGGGAAAAACCAAAGTGAGCAGCATCATGTTTTCTGGATATTAATTTTGACATGTGTGGCTTTGTGGGTAACTGACATGAAATACTCTTGGTTTTTACACAGTTTTAACAGTTTCACCAGTTAATAACAGTATTGCTAATTGTTTTTAATTATTAGAGAAACACTATTTGGAATATTTGTAGTCATTTTATTACAATGTAGGACCTTATAAAACAAGCTGTTATAAGCAAAAGGTGATAAAAATAATAAATAACTAGTGACCAGTTTTAGGATGTATGATTACATTTTTCCATTTACATTCACAAACTTAAAAATTAATGCATTAGCTACCCAGAATGCTGGATAGAATAGTGCATAATCAAAGAGATTTTAGTGCAAGTGAAGCAGTTTAAGTGATAAAAACATCGTAATTTATTGGTTTTGAACTCTAGATCAGTCATGATATGGTGTGATTGATGTTTATACATTGTTTTGTTTAGGTGTTTATAAGAGAAAGTTTAGAGCTGCGGTTAGAGAAGCAGAGAGAAACAGAAGTGCTCAAAGCGGCTTCAATTATTCAAGCTCATATACTGGGCTACAGAGCAAGGTAAACACATTTACGCATGCATATTCACACTTCCAGTTGGTGCCGACTCTCATGTACTGACTCTGTTGTTTTCTCTCTGTCCTCTGCTGGTTACAGGAGGCAGTACAAGAGGTTGTTGCAGTGCATTGTTGTCATTCAGAAAAACTACCGTGCACTGTATTGGCGGCGGCGCTTCCAGATGACACGCTGGGCCACCATCACCCTACAGAAGAGGCTCAGAGGGCAAAGGGCACGACGGCTCTACATTCACCTTCTAGAGGAGAAGAGGAAGAGGGAAGAAGAAGAAGAGAAGAGACGACGAGAAGAGCAAGAGGCACTAGAGAGGTAGGCAGTTAAATGAAATAGCCTTTATTATTTTTTTACCTACATTAATATTTTTAAGGTTTGTTTCTAAGGTTCTGATTTTCTTGTGATGTTTTCTTCATCAGAGAGAGACAGCGCATGGAGTTGGAGCTCCTAGCACAAGCAGTTAGTCAAATTTCTATCTATCTATCTGTCAATCTATATCTATCTGTCTGTCTGTATATCTATCCATCTGTCTATCTATCTACCTATCTATCTATCTATCTATCTATCTATCTATCCATCTGTCTGCCTGTCTGTCAATATCTATCCATCCGTCTGTCTGTCTATCTATCTATCTATCCATCTGTCTGTCTGTCTGTCTATATCTATCTGTCTATCTATCTGTTAATCTGTCTGTCTGTTTATCTATACATCTGTCTATCTGTCTGTCTTAGTTTTCTAATGATGAAATATTAAAATTGAAAGCAAGGGTTATGATTATTTATTTAAATTGTTTAGTTTTCCTTAATTCCTTAATTACTGTTGGTTTCAGTGCAACATTCATGTGAAATTCAAGTGATTGGGTAACGCATTCTTTTCTCTATGTTCCACACAGGCAGAGGAAGCTCGAAGATTAGAGGAAAAAAATAAAAATGAGCAGATTCAAAATTACTTAACTGAGAGAGCCACACCTGACAGTATTGTACCAGAGAGTATTCCACTTCATAACGACCCACCTGAGAACTCTGAACCCTTTTCTATAGCAGAAAAGTCATTGGTAGAGCAGGTGTTTGACGAGGTGTTTGAGGGAGAGACAAATCAGACATCACAGGTGGAGGAAATCTTGCGTTTAGAGCGTGAGATCGAAGACCTGCGGCGACAGAAAGAGGCTCAGGAGCAGAGTCTAACTGTGCAGTCATTGCATCGCCTGCAGTGGCTGCGGGATCAGGAGCTGCGCAGGCTAGAAGAGGAGGCCTGCAAGGCTGCGCAGCAGTTCCTCACCTCGCTCAACTTCGATGAGATCGACGAGTGTGTGCGTAACATCGAAAGCTCAATTGAAGGGTCCGGTGGCTCACCGAGGGAGGTAGCCAGAGGTGAGGAGGATGAGGTGGATGAAGGTCTGGGAGTGGACGAAGACGGGTTTAAAGACTCTCCTAACCCCAGCGAGCACGGACACTCTGACGGCCAGCGCACCAGTGGAATCCGCACCAGCGATGATTCCTCGGAGGAGGATCCCTACGCAAACGACCGTATGCCTCTGCCCCCTGCCCTGCCCATCATCACACCCTTGGCCTATCATGTTCCACCCTCCAGCAGTGGCTCCACCTACTCTCACGCTGTTCAGGAAGAGGAGGCGGAGCTAATCCCTCCTGATGAAGATTCAGATTATGATGCAGATGATTATGATGAAGGAGGCATCATCATGCGGCCTCCTAACCTCCCACCTCACAATGACCACTGGTCACGTGACCACCGCAGCTCTTTGGCAACCAGCACCAGTGTCAGCTCAGGAGCGTATCGCTTCAGCTCGGAGGGGCCACAGTCTTCTGTGAGTTTTTTACAGTATGGTTGATTAAGTCAGATTCATATAGAGATTTGAGTGTTCCTGTATAGCATATTTGTCAAATATATTTGACAGCTGGTACTTAATACACGTTCCTGGACTTAGTGTTCATGATTTTTCTGTGCACGTGGATGCATTGGTGTGTTTGAAACTGCATTATTTAAGGCATTCAAAATTGGTCATTAATAAAATTTTAAAATTCACGTGATGAATATCCGGTTTCACTTGTAAACACACTTTTTTCTTAATTAAAAAATAATATTCTGCAAAAAAATGAATTGCAAAAATATTTCAGAATATTGCTTTACGGCATTTTTGATCGAATAAATGCAGCTTTGGTGAGGATAAGAGAAAAATGTAAAAAATGTTTAAAGATCCCACATTTTTGAATGGTAGAGTACAGCACATTACTGAACTAAAATAGGTTATAAATGCTTTATCATGATTTCAAAAGCATGCATTTGTGCATTTTCACATGTGATTGCTGATTGTGTATCCCTGTGCTTCTCTCCCTCAGTTTGAGGACAGTGAAGATGACTTTGATAGGTTTGACACTGACGATGAATCATCTTACCGGCGGGATTCTGTCTATAGCTGTGTCACTCTCCCCTACTTCCACAGTTTCCTTTATATTAAAGGTAAATAATTGCCCACTTTTCTCTCAACACTTCTTTCCTTATCATGTTTGTTTTCAGAGCCTGCTAGAGAATGTGAGAAGAACTCATATTACTTTCTCTTCTCTCCAAAAATTTGGTGTAAACATAACTTTTGTAGCTTATTTCAGCTATAATTGCATTGTCTATCTTTGCTTTTTTAGGTTATATATTTTAAAAAATAAAGTTTCCTCTTAAATTGTTAGTAAAATTTAACACCTTGTCTACATCCAACCTGTTGAAGCATTTCACTTACGACCTTTGTCATCATCACGCGTGTTGCAGGTGGCCTGTTGAACTCCTGGAAGCGTCGCTGGTGTGTGCTGAAGGATGAGACATTTCTGTGGTTCAGGAGCAGACAGGAGGCACTCAAACAGGGCTGGCTGCTGAAAAAGGGAGGAGGCTCCTCTACACTCTCTCGACGCAACTGGAGACGCCGCTGGTTCGTCTTGCGACAGAGCAAACTCATCTACTACGAGAACGACACTGAGGAGCGGATGAAAGGCATGCTGGACATGCACGAAGCAAAGTAAGACCTCATGGAGGGGCACAAAGGTTCCAGGTCATAATTATTGTGACACTGGACCTGGAGTTCTACAAAACCTTAATCCAAAAGACAAATAATGTATATGTATAGAAAAATTATTAATAAGACCTGCTCACTCTAAGATAACTTAGATAAATACATATATATCTCTCGCTCTATATATATATTTATGTATTAGAAATGCTTTATCTAAAACAGTGCATACACACAACAAAGCATAATTTTGTATTAAAATGTATGAGTGCTTTTATTTCTCTCTTTCATTTTGTGTGGGGGTTTTTTTCAGAGAGATTATTGACATAACAGGGAAGGAGAATGGGATTGACATTGTCATGCCAGGGAGAACATACCACCTTGTTGCAGAAACTGCAGAAGATTCCAGGTAAGTGTGTTTGTTTTATACACTGCAAAAAATGCTGTCGTAGACTAGATTTGTTGTCTTGTTTCCAGCCAAAATATCTAAAAAATCTCGACAAGAAAAAATTATTGCCTTGTTTTTAGAAAAAACAAGCTAAAATTAAGAGAGTTTTTACTTGAAACAAGCAAAATAATCTGCCAATGGGGTAAGAAAAATAATCTTGTTTTCTGTTTGAAATAAGATTATTTTGCTTACCCCATTGGCAGATTATTTTGCTTGTTCTAAGCAAAAGGTCACTTAATTTTGACTTGTTTTTTCTGAAAACAAGACAATATTTTTTTCTTGTCTAGAAAATTCTTCTTGATTTCTGAATTTTTAGATATTTTGGCTGGAAACAAGACATAAAATCTAGTCTTAGAAAGCATGTTTTGCAGTGTATATTTATATATATTTTAAAACTGTATGCTTCAAGCTTTGATGTTATTTCATACAAGTGTAGAACTGTTAAACTAAGGTTTTTAATTAATCTCTGTGTTGTGTGCAGTCATTGGTTCAGCGTGTTGAGTCAGGTGCACATGTCGACAGAACAGGAAATTCGAGAGATGCATGATGAACAAGCAAATCCTCAGAATGCTGTGGTAAGTATTATACACACACACACACACACTGACAAATTTGCAGACAGCCTATAAGATATTTAAAAATGATGTTTGTGTTTTTGTAGGGCACATTGGATGTGGGAATGATTGATTCAGTATGTGCCTCTGACAACCCTGAAAGGTAAACACAAAACACACTCACACACACTTATTCGCACACTCTGTTCTCTCTCTAGCTTGTTGTTTTAAAAACAAAAACTTTAAAAGGCAGTATAGTTGATTGGTAAACTGCACTTTTTTAAATTATTAATATTTTACATTATTTATATATATAATATTATTATATATTGCATATCATTTTTTTAACTATAAAAAATACAGCACAGTACTGTAACAAATTGCTTGCGATGCTCCTCTGAATAAAGGCATCTGCTAAA
Source organism: Enteromius mattozi (assembly GCA_032359235.1). Taxonomy (NCBI): domain Eukaryota; kingdom Metazoa; phylum Chordata; class Actinopteri; order Cypriniformes; family Cyprinidae; genus Enteromius; species Enteromius mattozi. The sequence goes on along the minus strand of JAUMHE010000043.1, from coordinate 16,168,667 downwards.
TTAATTTTAATTTTTTTCGGGGATCCCATACAGTTTCATTATCATGTACAGACATTAAAATATTTAAAAGTTTTATGCTGTTTTTCTCTATCCAGGCCAAATGCCTTTGTTATAATCACAGCCCATCGTGTGCTACATTGCATGGCTGAGTCAGCAGAAGAAATGCATCACTGGATTACGTTGCTCCAACGCACGAAAGGAGACACACGTGTGCAGGGACAAGAGTTCATCATCAGGGGTGAGAGGCCACCTACTCAAGTCAAAAATCATGCTCAGTTATTTATGGATTATCTGAAAATGATTTTACCTACAATTAATTTATGTAATAATGTAATAATTTGTAATATTATGAAAATGTTTCATCACTCTTCCTCATTGTATTTTTATTCATCAATCAGTTTCATGTTATATTAATATTTTATGCATTTTTGAATGCTTAATATAAAAACTCATATAATTTTATTGGTAAGAATGTTTTTTGAGTTATGGAATTTTTTTGGTTTAAATTTTATGTGTAATACATGTGATGCATACTTGACGGTTCGTTTTTAAGAAGATGGTTACAAATAAAAAGTGTACAAATTTGTACAAATAAAAAGTAAAATTGCATGTTATAATGTTCACTTTCAAATCACCAGCACCATGTTAGAAAGCCTTCAACTTTAAACTGTACTTAAATGAAATGAAATAAAATTTGAAAATGTCTCAGATCTCTTCCTGTCTGTTCTTCTCTCCAGGTTGGCTGTACAAAGAGATTCGGGGCAGCAGTCATGGGAATCTTAAGATGAAGAAGCGCTGGTTTGTGCTGACTCACAATTCTGTGGATTATTATAAAAGCTCTGAGAGAAATGCTCTTAAACTGGGCTCTTTAGTGCTCAACAGCCTCTGCTCCGTGATCGTTCCTGATGAGAGAGTCTTCAGAGAGACTGGTTAGCTCACTCATACACACATAAACAACAAACCTTTACATCTTTCTCAGACTCTAACCCATATTTGTTTGTGTTTAGGCTACTGGAACGTGAGCGTGTTTGGTCGTAAGCATTCATATAGGCTGTACTCTAAGCTGCAGACAGAGGCTAGTCGATGGGCTAACGCTGTACAGACTGTCATCGACGGCAAACCGCTCATGGATACACCCACGCAGCAACTTATACAGGACGTCAAGGTAACACACACACATATGCACATACATTCATGATTTTGTAACATACTTTTCTTGAAAAACTGTTATAATCATTTGATTTCAGGAGAACTGTCTGAATTCGGAGGTGGTGGAGCAGATCTACAAGAGGAACCCTATACTGCGTTACACACACCACCCTCTACATACAGCTCTACTTCCTTTACCCTATGGAGATACACAGCAAAGTTGTGAGTAAAACACACACACACATACACACATATTCTCAAATATACCCTAACCTTCATAATCACTGTATATGCATGTTTTTAGCCGACAAAGGGAGAAGTTATGGCACGCTGCAGGCCGAGGCTCTCAAGCTCTTCAACGTTCTTCATCAGCTAGAGACCGAGGACAGTCCCATCCTTCAAATTCAGGTGCTCCTGCAGACGGCTCATGACCTACGACCCCTAAGAGATGAACTCTTCTGCCAGCTCATCAAACAGACAACACACCACCCAAAGCCTGCTAGCCCCGCCCACATTTGTGGCTGGCGAATCATAGCCTGCATGTGCTGCACATTTAGCCCCGCCTCCAGAAGTATTCTCAAATACCTGAAATTTCACTTCAGAAGGTCAGTGAGAATTTTGTGTGTTTAGAGTATTTTGAGAGAAATTAGATAATAGAATTTTTTGCTCACTGCATACTGCACAGTACACTACGACATTTACATTTATAATATTACTAAATATTTCTGTTTTAAAAGAATGCTGGTCTTTTTCAGTTCTCTTAATCAAAGAATCCTGTAAAAATGGAATTCATAAATCATTTTGCAGCACAAATGTCCTACTATTAAACACTGATAATTGATAAACATTGTATTTTTAATCTAATCTTTATATTTGCTGTAGTTGTTTTTGTATAAACTTTTGATAGTCTCATCAAATAATTAATAAGATTTTAAGAATCAACATTAAAATAAAAAATAATAAAACACTAAAAATTATATATTTTAAATAATACAAATATATGTAGACTTCAACATTATAATGTACAATATAAAAAAATAATTATTTCACTTTATATGTAACAGTGTTATAAATTTTTTTGTAGTTTTTTTTTTTACGGTCAAGTTTAAGTGAGCCTTAGATGCCAAAAAAATAGTGGAAATAACTAATAAAATGATTTTCTGCTCAGGACACGAGAGCTGTACCCAGGCACCGAGATGGAACGGTATGCTGGCTTCTCTCAAGATGCCTTGCGGCATGTGCGTGGACGTGAATACGTTCCTTCACAAGAGGAGCTAAGGGCTATACTGAGCAGACAGGAAATGACATCAACAGTTTACTGCCATGGTGGCGGGTCCTGCAAAATCACCCTTAACTCACACACAACTGCAGGAGAGGTACGTAAACACATCCACACACATATACACATGAGCTGCAGAACTATGTTAACCTCCACGTGTGTGTGTGTGTGTGTGATGGTCTCAAGGTGGTCGAGAAGCTGCTGAAGGGTCTCTCAATGGAGGACTGTAAGAATATGTTTGCTTTGTTTGAACATAATGACACTACAGACCGAGCCATAGAGAGCAGGACTGTGGTGGCCGACGTCCTTGCAAAGTTTGAGAAGTGAGTTTAACTTCGAATTACCATCCCCTACAATTTATAGATATATAAAAAGAGAAATTATAAAACATAAATTAACAAATGTATACAGTATACTGTAGGACCAAAGAACCTTTCATCTGATGTTGAATTATTTAAATGTGCTATAAAATGATTTAAAATTTTGCCCCCTAAAAACATGAGAGGCAGAAAGTGCTTTCTGGTTGGCTAAAAAAGAGTGGGTCACTCCTCACAGTTTAACGCTGGTGTGATTACTGTTAGGTACTCTAGGGAGATTGTATGCATCATATCACACAGAAAATCAGTGTTTATGGCACATTTTATTTGTTTTGTTTGTTTTTAATTATCTGGAATAACATTGTGAAATTCTCTCTCATTCAGGTTGGCAAATAAAGAACAGGAAGGAGAGAGCTGGAAGTTTTATTTCAAGCTCTTCTGTTTCTCAGAGCCTGAGAACGTTCCTGCTGACAGTGTGGAGTTTGCATTCATGTTTGAGCAGGTTTGATTTCACTTTAATTTCTGGCCTCAAAACACATAAGAATAGGGATTTCAATCAGTTAAGATGGTATAGAATTTTTTTTACATGACGAAATGTATCATGAGTTCACTTCATCCAGTTGTATTCTATTTGTCATACAGAAATACACGCTTAAAGGGACAGTTCACCCAAAAATGAAAATGTTGTAATTTACTCACTTCAAGTGCAATTTCAAGGTTTCTTTCTCTCTCTTTCAGGCCCATGAGGCTGTCATTAGAGGTCAGTATCCTGCTCCAGAAGAGACGTTGCAATTTCTGGCTGCTCTTCGGCTCCAGTATCTTTTGGGAGACTACACTACCCAGAGTGCCTTGCCCGAGCTAGAGCAGGTATTCCCTATGGACCGCCTGCGTGCTCGAGTACAGCAATCCGCACGATGCTTTGCATCTGCCACACCATCCACAGAAAGAAAGAGAAGTAGTTTTCTGGAAGGCACACTGAGACGGAGCTTCCGAGGGTCACTAGGGCGGCAGCGACAAGGGGAGGGGCCTGCAGTTATAGAGGCGTGGCTGCAAGACGAGAAGGCAGGACTGAGAAGTTGTTTGGTGGAGAAATGGCGTAAACTGCAGGGGATGGAACAGGACCAAGCCATGAAAAAATACATGAGTCTCATCAAGGAGTGGCAGGGATATGGATCAACCCTGTTTGATGTGGAGGTGAGCACACACACACACACGCATACATGATCCATCAGCAAAGCACTGTTGCTAAACAGGTTCTCTCTGTTCCTCAGTGTGTAGACGGTGTGTATCCTGGAGAACTGTGGTTGGGTGTGAGTCGTAAGGGGGTGTGTGTGTACAAGCGTGGGGAGGCGTGGCCTCTGGAGGTGTTTCTATACGAGGTCATTCTGTCCTTTGGTGCACCACAGCCAAACGTCTACAAGATCAGCGTGGAGGGACGAGAGCTGCTCTTCAACACCAACATGGTACTCTCTAAATTAACTTACATGCTTCCACAGTAAAAAACCCTAAAATGCATCATTTACTGTATAGTAACTGTCTAATCTGTCAAATCTTTAACAAACCTGTGGAGCACTTTAGATGGAAATGGCCTATTCAGTGAATTAAATTGAGATCAATCTACTCAATCTAGTTTTAAGCTTGGGAATTGCAGCTAGAATCAGAAACATGAAGCTAGAATTGCAGCATGAATCATTCAGTTCAGTGGGTTCGTTGGGGAAAAAAAAACCTGCTTAAAAATGGTTCATTATGAATCGGACACCATCATGTCTAAGAGTGATGGAATTGCATGTTTTAAACTGTAGTGGAATAAAAATAATTGTATAATGCATACAAAAGCAGTAAAGTGTTTCCCAAAATAAAAATGCTAAAGATACTTGAAAAGTTTTCAGTGATAGATTAATAATGCTTTGTCAGTGTCCACCATTGCCAATTAGTAACCACCCAAATTTTACACAGGAGAACATTACTTCAGAAAATATAGAAAGTCATTGTTTTATTTTATTTCTATTTTTGTTTGTTTATTTTTTGGTCATTATGAAGGCCTGAATGTTCATATTTCTTCCAGGATTATTTTTGTAAATTAAAAAAATGTATAAAACAATTTTATTTATAATAAATGTGTTAAATAAAACAGACATTGACTGAAATAAAATACATAAAAATGTAACATTTTATTTTAGAAAGTTACAAGAGCAACATTTCTTATTTTTGTTCAGGTTAATCATTAAAATTAAAAATAATCTAAAAATAATAATAAATGATAAAAACACAACTAAATCACAATAAAAATGAATATAATATATATAAAAAATGAAAACATTCTAAACATTCATAAAAACTATAACAGCATATAAATGATACTAAAATAACACTGAATTCTTTGTGTTTGTCTCTGTAGGTGATGGACATTGCGAAGCTCATGAAGGCTTACATCAGTCTAATAGTGAAGAAACGTTTCAGCACTTGTCAATCCATCAGCAGCCATGGCAGCAACTGGTGATCTCGCACACTTCTCAGAAATGTGCCTTTTTTAGGTTAAGCGTCAGCACCCGGACAGTTTAATTGTGAATTCACAAAAAAGTGACCCTTCAATGCTCAGTGCAAAAAAGCCAAAGAAAATATCATGAGACACTTTCACGACAGACACTATCATGTTCCCACAGACACACATCGGGTTGTTGTGCTTATAACTGTGCCACGCATACACGTCTGTTCACTGAGCCCCATATTTTGCATCGTCTTAACATTTTAAGTCTAGTCCAGTTGCATTTCGTTGGAATTCTGCAGGCAGAAAGTCCAGTCCAAAATAACCAGCACTCAAATCCAGTGCCTTTAAAAAAAACACACAGAAATACACACACATATGCAGACACACACAGAGTGCCCTTTACGTCTGTTTTACATGTGCAATGTTGATAATGTATGTTATATATTTCTAAGGAGCTGTATATTTTATAAACCTTTTCTGTTGAACTGCAGGATTGTGATAATACTATTGGATTTAGTCCCTCTGGTCCTGTTATTTTTCTACTGTAAGCCTATAAAAACACTAAAACAGCAGGAAAATCTTTCTCATTTTGTATCTTTACTGTGCATTTGTTTATAGGCAATAAATATAACAAAATTCAAAGACTTGTACATTCATTCAAATTTTCATCCACGTTTGCTCTGTGCGGTACAGAACGGGTTTCTATGACAGAAGGCCTTCTAATTTAACACTTCACATCTCTGGGACATCTGAATGAAATCTTTTGTAGGCTATGCTAATCAGCTAGCATGAATGCTGGAAGGCTGTAATCAAAAGTCATGAACGCTGGTCAAGTTTCAAGGACAGAAACACAATGTGCCCAGATGGAATCAGTGAACTTTTTAGTATTTCTGTGATGATTAGCATTTTCGCAGTAGACTCGAGCTGCTTAGGAAGATGCTCAGTGTGCTTACGATGTTTAAAATATTTGTAATTATTTCACTCCTAACATTTTATATCACATATACATATATATATATATATATATATATATATAAATACCAGTCTTAAAGCTTTTGAAATCGCTCATCCATCTGCTTGGTATCCCAATGGTTAAAATGCTTACCAGCATCACAATATCTAACCCCCAACATTTCTTCATGAATTTTGTCTTTCAGCAGCGTTGTCAATATCAGCCCTCATGAATATACATTCATTTATTTTTTACCATGGTGAATAAGCGAGGAGTAACGGTTGCTTTACAACCAATTTGAAAGTACCATGCGGGTGCCACAAGGGGCAAAATGTAATGATCGTATGCGTATGTCGGAGATAGTGGAAATGTAGCTTAATGTGGAAAGGCCTGTAACTGTGGTACCTGTACATTATGGCAGGTGAAGTGTAATGAACAGAAGCTGTGATAGGTTGCAGTTTATCTGTACTGAAATGATTAAAAATCTAAACAGAAAAACAGTTAAAACTAACATTCATTCGTCTAACAGCAGTAATACATTTTGTGTTAGGGCTGGGCGATATATATCGAACCATATATTATGCGCATCTCATCAGTAATGCCGGTTCTTTGATTAGCGGTAAATCTCCATCAGCTGTTTTTAAATGCAGCGCCAGTTTATGAACAGAGCCGTAGATCGTAGAGACCGCTAATCAAAGAACCGGCATTACTGATGAGATGCGCATAATATATCGTTCGATATATATTGCCCAGCCCTATTTTGTGTGCATTATAATTTTGTATAAGTCTGTGAGTGTGCGGAGCGCTTTGCAGTCTTACTTCGAGGCTCAAAGGCTGATCCAGAACTTCAGGCTGCAAACACCGGTTCAGTTTGCAATACAACATAATTCTATATTCAATTCGGTGTCTTCTAAAGTGCTGTTCAAGTAAGGCTCCTCCCAACACTGAGGCTCCTCCCACTAGGTAGCCACTCCCACAAAGGATGTTCGATTGGTCCCTGAATGAGTTTAACTTGATGTCAAACTGATGTGACCCTAACCACCAGCTCGCCTGAGCCTTGCTCCTGCGGGGAGAGGTCAGAGGTCACGTTCAGGCACATGGAGAGGAGGCGAAGGGGGCATCGAGGTGATGACTCCAGTCGGGTTGTTTGTGAGTGTGTGTTAGAGACTGTATGTGTGTGTGTGAGAGGCAGCCACAGGTTACGGTGCGGGCTGTGTGTGTTCTCAAGGTCTCGGCTTTTATCGTAGTTCTGGACATCCCAGAAGAGATTAACAGCTCGCCAACGCATCAGCACATTGTACACAGCACCACCTTCATGAACAATCAGACCTGAAACACAAACATGTAAACACACTTTTAATAGGGCTGGGTACTGCCATACATTTCGTGATTTAACTTGATTCACAAGCTGCATTACAATTCAAATTCAAAAACACCATCATGTAGCTCAGAGATGCAAAATAATGCTGTGGTTGTGTTTGAAATTATTTTTTGTTGTTGAAATGAAATGTTGTATGCGATAATGTCAAATCGCACATTGTTAAAACAACAATTACGATATTATCGCAGACGATATATATCGCACACCCCTACAACAGAGTTCAAATTATTACATTTAATTGTTATTTATTTTCAGATACTGTGGTAAACTGCTGTAAACTGAGGTACTACTACGGTAAATGTAATGTTATATGACATGACATCTTTCTGCACTTGAAACACTGAGCGATTCATGAGAAATGATACATTTCACTGTACTGTATACCTTCTGATGCTTACTCATGTTTATTTTGTGTGATAAACAGGGAAAAACAATCAGATTGAACTTGGGCGGCTACAGATTTCTGTCACGCCACATAAGAGCACCAAAATGACATTTATATTTTGTTATATAATCGATCGCATTTGAAAGACGATACTATGTTTAGATGATAACCCACTAAATATGCATATTAGAAAATGCACATTGAGAAAATGACAGAAATAATGCTGTTTTAGTGCATAAATGTGTCTCACCGATACACACAAGGTCCATGACTGCATACATGCCATAACAGATCTGGAACAGGATGTCACTGCGTTGCCATAGCGCCTCTGGGCTCAGTGCTGACCACAGCAGCCATGAAACACTGGCCAACAGGAAGATGCCACCCAGCAACACTGCAATAACCTGAACCTTCTCCACCAGAGTCATGGTGACGGTCTGCCACTGGCAAAACATACAAACCCAGTCACCAATCTGAGCTCCAGACTGAGACTTAACGGTGGAATACTGATTATAACTTCATATCTTAACAGATTTTGAAACATCGTACACTTACCGACTTTGTAAATGTTCACAGAGGAAAAACTGGGAATCATGTACTAAATGGTTAAGGTCAACATTGCAAAAGACTCAATCTGTTACAGTCACAACAGATTCAGGCAGAAACATGTGCTTTGTTGCTTGAGGTGCATGGCAAAAGCAAATGATGTGTTCTGAATGTGTGTCTCAAAATATCAAACATGTTTGACATCCTTTGAATGGATAGAATCATTGTCTGATGATTAAAAAAATCTGTACTGATCATACATTATATGATTTTCTATTAAATCTGTCAAATCGAATACGCAGACTGGCTCTGACTTCCAGCAATGAGCGTACATTTGTCCAGACTGTAAATTACGGAAAAAAATCTGGGCAAACGTCATGTAGTGTATTCCAGCATTAATATGCAATAAAAAAATAATTTAATTTAAAATCTTTGAACCATTGGTGACAATCACAAAAACAACAAACAAAGCACAAGCTGTGGTGTCCATTTGCAAACATATGACTCTGATATAGTTACGTTTATTGATTCAGTCAAAACAAAATAGTCAAACGATTATAAAGATTATTGGAATCATTTTAGAATCACTTTTTTCCTGCTGATGAATGCTAAAAACAGCTGTTCAGAAACAATGCACTTGAGCATTTAAAGTGGCAGACCAAATTGCAGTGCAATTTACAATAAACTTACAATAAACAGAACATTATAGGCCCTTGGTATGGACACTAATATAGTTAACATTATAGTTATCTCTATCATTCTTGGTGTGAATGGGACTTAATTAGTTTACATCAGACTCGTTCAGTAAGAGAAATGTTCAGAGCCATTACTGACGCTCGCATTGAATCATGAATCAGAAACCATTAGTGTGATGTACCCAGTACATCAGATTTGCATTTTTCATTGTGTTATTTTTTTAAACAGCCATAAATATTCTTAGGGGTAACATTTATATGGCACAAATACAATTAGAATCACTAGAGAGACAGCTTCAAATGGTAACTAAAGCACATCTGAATAACAATTGAGCAATTCTAGAATTTTTTGAACTGTAGTTGGCTCCTAAATGCTTTAGTCCAAAGCCCTGACTGATATTTCATAAATCCCAGTATGTGTGTGTTTACCTGTTGTGGTGGTTTGATATGTATAGGCAGAATGTTGAATCTATAGTTGCAGAGTTCACAGCTCCAGGAGCCCTTCTCACTGATCCACTTGAGCAGACACTGCTGATGAGCATGTCGGACAGATCCGGCACAGCGGCACGGGCTCAGCAGCTCCCCCTACAGCCAATCACAACACAGACATGTCAATCAGAAGGAATTTTCGGAATCTCGAAAAATTACGTAATTTCTATGTGTCAACAGGCTAAAATCAAAACACATCAAGATAAAAGAGCTGATGATTCACTGCTGTGTGATTGTTTTATTGTGCGCCTTTGCAGATGAGTTGAGGAACTTGAACAACGGAGCGGATTCGTCTAAATGAGGAGAACATTCGGAGTGAATGAAACACTATACACATAATGACAGAGATCTCTGTGAGTGGACGGGCAATGATTCATCTGTGCATTCATGAATAATTTCAGAAACATCCTCATTTAGAACTCTAATGAGTCTGAAACAGAGTGGAACCCATTCACACACACTTACAGACACACAAACACAAGGCGCCTCGAGGAAGCACATTAGCTGCAGGAAGTGAAGAGCATTAGGCATGAATGGCGCAGCAGGTATTCTAATGGATCTCACCATCCCACACACACAGACCACACTGTCTGTTTAAAGCATTAAGAATCAGTGAGGTTTCCGATATTCTAATAATTGCATTAATTATGTAGGCCTATAATGCAAAAGGTGTTTAGATGGTTTATATTTCTCACACTGTCCAAACACAGCTGGATTTATGTACTGTTTTGACCGCTGTTACGTATATGTAAGGGCCTATAGGACCAACATCAGGATGGGACAACCAAATTTAGAATTCGATTACTAACCTCGCACCAGACTTCATCTCAAAAAGCACTGTCAGGTTCTCCAATTCTTCTGTTTTAATTGAATCACAAAGCATAGAAATAAAAGATTTGGTGATGCTGCTTTTAGCCATTATATTAAAAACAGCTGGAACAACCTTCTGGAGAGTGAGAAAAAAATATTAAAATTATATATATATATATATATATATATATTTTTTTTTTTTTTTTTTTTTTAATTATTATTTTTTTTTTAATAAAGGTTATCTGAAAATATTTCAAGATGAAGAAAGCAACTTGGGCAACCTGCCCAGTTAAGCCGGGTTGTGCCTTGGTCAGATTTTAAGATATTTAAGTGTTAACAGAAAGCCACTAGATAGTATAGACAACAAAACAGCAGATGGATTCTTTCCCCGTCACCTCCAGAGCAGGAGAACTGCTGAACACAACACCTTTTTGGGTAGTTTCGTAATGGAAATATGGTGTTGGCGTGGATTATTGAGCCCCTAATGAAGCTAAGCCAAACGTAATGTTCTTATTTAACATGCACAACAGTGACCAGCAGTTCTCCCTGCCTGTTTACCTTGTACTAACTATTTGGAGACAAAATGGTTCACATGAATACATGCACCTGGTGGTCCCAAAATAGCATGAAATATTGCTAGTTTTATACACATAAAATCATTATCTTTTATTTTTTTTAATCAGTGTTTACAAAAATGAAAGTCAAGCACATTACCTTGTTAAGAAACACTTTTTTTTAGACTAGTGCTGTCGCAATTAAACGCATGTAAAATAAAAGTTTTTGTTAACATAATACATGTGTGTTCTGTGTATATTTATTTGGTATATATAAATACAAACACGTATGTATATATTTAAGAAAAAATGTATGTTTATATTTATATATATAATATGGAATTTAATAATAGAAATATAAACGTTTATACTTTTAAAAATATATCCTGTATGCGTGTGTATTTATATATACATAATAAATAAACCCAGTACACACACATATATTCTGTAAACAAAAACCTTTATTTTGAATGTGATTTAATCGTGATTAAGTGAAAGCACAAATTTAGACTAAAACGAAATTTGTTTTGAGGTAAAGCACCTCCTTTCAATGACCATTTGTTGAGAAAGAAAAGTTAAATAGTTTAAAGTATGTAAAAAAACACATTTTAAGAGTTTCAGACCCAATTGTGTACCTTATTTGTTGAAAGTGCCACCTAACCCTAACCTACCCCTTAATTCAAACAACAATAATTTGGTTGATAACAGTGTTGCACCTGACACCATCTTAACCGTAACTCTAAAATTTGATAGGTTGAGTGGAATGGTGTTCTTGGAACATGAGTAAATCATATTAAGTGCTTAACTTTTGTTTTCCATCTCACCTAAAGAATATAAAGGGTCTGTTAACCAGTGTTTCTGTCTCTACATCATTGTGTCTCTCTGTTCTACTCTTTGTCACTCACCCTCTCTATCTTATCCAAAAGCATTCATGACACATCTGCTCTGTTAACGGAACTTACATAGTCTAATCTGATATTGTATTTTACTTTCCAGCTGTAACAATTGATTTTGTCTCTGAGTTTATCAGACAGTGGCCCCAAAAAGAAAAGACTCCTCTGAAAACAACTTCTCATAAAACACCAGAGGTGAACAAAGCAAAGAAAACAGTTTCTATTTTGATCTTATGAACTTTGCAGATCAGTAAAATAGAGAAACGCAGGAGTGTTGTTATTTATTTATTTATTTGTTTATTTTTCGGGGGGCCTGTGAACTAGCTTTCCGTCTTTTAATATTTTCTTGATGCATTATTGATGTTCTTCATACATGTAACATAGTGAGACATAGCATCCCAACAGCAGGGATCATATATTCTCATAAAACGTGTGCCATCAAAGGCAGTAAGTTTAATGGTCCATGATGTAATGTACAGAATGTTGGACATGTTGGACTGTTTGGATTAGAACGTGGTCATATCATCAGTGACATGCTCTTTTGATTTAGTCTTATGTACAGAGTCTTAAGCATGAAGGATGTACTTATAAATAAATACTTCTGAAATTTGTTTACAAATTTTACAAAATGGCAATATTATGCATTATCAGATATTCTTCATGAATCCATATATATATATATATATATATATATATATATATATATGCACTATGCATCTGTTTTATAATTTACAGTTATAATTAATTGTAATACTTTTTCAGAATTGTAAAAATGGGTATCATAAGGCATTATGAAGAGCTTTGTATTGGTTTATATATCAGGCTTCATAGAAAGTGTTGCCAAACCTGTAATACTTGTTCTGATAAACCGAGACTTCTCGCTACATCTGTTTTCATCTCTCTCTTTCTCTATCCTGTCACACCATACCTTTAACTTTCTCCCAGCCTGTGATGTGACGTGTTGCTTTATGCATGTTATTGTCCTTGCTATAGCTTTTGCAGCCCCTGTGTTTCTGTAAATGTAGAAGTCTGGAGCAACCAGCCCATGCCTCTAGCTGTCTGTGTCTTGTCATGGAAGCAGCACTGTTCAAAACCTCCCTTATATGTCCTTGTCTTTTATCTCCCCCTAAAGCTCACTATCTGGATAAGGTAGTGAAAGGTATGGCACTCCTCCTGTCCTATCTTTTCTTCCTCTCTCATGTTCTGTCATCCATCATATTTCCATTAGCCCATCCTTCATAACGCTCATCCTGAAAGGGTTGCGCTTCTATTTCGTTCAGCCCATGCTTCATGCCACACTAACCACAGTCCTTGCTGCATCATGCTGCTGTTGTGCCACCACATCCAATGTGCTGCTCTGCCACCTCACCACTTAGCACCTTCATGCCCGCTGAGTGGGCGGCACGAGAGTCGGAGCGTCTCCTTAGCCGCCGTATCCCTGCTGTGGAACTCAAGGGGATGGATGGTCCACAGGATCCAAGGAGGGAGGGCTGGTGGAGGGTCATGGACCTTGCCAACCGGCGCCATGCATAATGGATGTTCAGTGCAGCTGTGTAGCACAGCAAGAGGGGGTTCGGGAGGAGGAGTGGGGGTTCTGAGAGGTGCCGAAGCGGCAGCCTCTCTAATTAAAGCATGCTATGCACCGGTGATGCCAGGGCCCTGAGCCGCCCACACCCCCTACCTGCTCCTTGTTTTTTTTTTTCCTTTCATGTCTCTGCTTTTCTTGCTCTGTGAGCCCACCCCCTCCCTCCCTTTCTTGCTGCATAGAGAGGTTGTGCGGCTAGCGTGAACTGCAGGGGTCGCGTGAGGTGGTTTGTGGCCCTCCGGAGCTGTTTCAGCCTGATGCGCGGGTGCACTCCACAGGGGCCTCTCTCTGAAAGGACTGCCAATTAAGCTGAACTGCTGCCAGCAGAGTACAGATCTTTATTTATTTAGCTCTTTAATAAGCATTCAGAACAGACCATTCAGACGTCTAGCCACTGCAGACCGTGCAGCTGTTTGTCTGTTTGGGTGTTTAAGGAGGAACCTGCTGTCTACTGGTCAGACTCATGCTTTGCCTGTTAGCAAAGCATATAACTGTCACTGCCTGCCTTGGAGCACAGAAAGATCGACCTTGCACCAATGTGAGGTCAGCTGGAGGCTGTGAATGCAAGCACAACCTTGTGTTTTGTGATCTGCTTTTTTGCAACTTCCATTGACTATAGGGAAAAGATTAGAAATCAGATCATCCAAAGGTCTTGTCCCTTAGTCGTCCTCAAAGTGCCCGCTAAATTGACATGTCATTGTGTAGATTCTTAATTGGTAGTTCGCCAAAAGCATCAATGATCAATCATGCTTTTGCTCCTAAAGCTCCACATTTTTGAAGAGTCTAGCTTCGTCTCAATGCAGTACACCTGCCTGGAACTTTCAAGCAAGCGTATTCACCTTGGTTAACTTGGGTTTAACTGTTATTAGAACTTAAAATCTGCAGGAAGGTGGTCTTTTCTTTCAAGATCATGTTTAGACTGTATCATGCAAGTCGTCAAAATTGCTGTTTAGGATTCTTTACCCAATTCCTGCAGGGCCACAGCTTTGCAGAGTTTAGATCCAACCAGCTTCAAATCACACCTGCTTGAAATTTTACTCTGAAGACCTTGATGAGCTGGATCAAGTGTGTTTGATTAGGGTTGGAGCTAAACTGTGCAGAGCTGGGGCCCTCCAGAAAATGAGTTTGAAAGCAATGCCCAAGCATATCATACAGTACCTCACCATGCCAGAGTGTTTGCTCTAAGCACTACACTACAGCTCCATTGCTCTTTCTTATATTTTCATGGCATTGTGCTGATCTGTGCAGCTATAAAATTATGTAAGTCAACATTGCAGCTCACTTCCTTGATGGATTCTCCATTTAGGTGCAGACTTGCATGCTACGGTAAAGATCAGTGACATATGTGTATATATATATATAATATTTTATTTTTCATGTCAGATGTTGCTAAATGTGCTAACATATCAGTTATTGAAGCACAGCTGTCTTGGAACATTGAGCATAGCATCATGATGCACAAAGCCTAGATGAAAACACAGCATGCCATTCCCCATTGAGGCATCTTTAGAAATGATCATGGCTTTTAGAGGCATCTCGGATTTCTTTCTTATCAGGCATCCACCACCTTTCTTTCTATATACAAACTCCCACTCTCTCTCTCTCCCTTCCTTTAGTCTCTATGATGTTCGAGCAGTGGCTGTGCTAACTGTCGCTGACAAAATAGGTCAGCTCAGACATCTTGGAGAGCGGCTCTTGGCTTGTGAAAAGCATGTCAGGATTTTACATTCGATGGCGCAGTGTTTCTCGTCTTTCGTCTATGTTTTCATCTTAGGAAATGGAATTGGACAGGTAGCTGATAAGTGGCAGTGAAGGGGAGGAGGAAACAGATGACAATGACAGACATTTTACACTGTCGTATGGAGTGTACCGTGTCTGTAGGATAGTGTGCCACCTGTACTATCTACATCCTGTCAGCATTAACCTCCCTGCTCAAGCGCAGCCCTGTGAAATCCTTTTTCCAAATGTGTCATGACATTCACATTATTGGAATGTGGTTTGTGTTGTATATGGTGCTTCCACGCTTAAGACTAGTCTACTATCTAAAGCTAAGTCAAGAAACACTGTGATTATCCATATTGCTGTTTAGTTGAGGTAATGTTTTTTTTTTTCCAGGTTAGATTTGCCTCTACCTTTCCTGTTTCTCATTGTCTTGCTTCTTTTTTTTTTATTGCTCTCTCTCTTTCTCTTTAGAGAGAGAGTTCTGCATCTATTGTACAACACTAATGAGAATGTATTGATCTGGAGGAGCTCTGCAGAATGAGTCTGCCTCTATAGGATATAACAGCTTAAAAAGGTGTATCAGTTAATCACCTGAAGTTATCACTGTTATTACTGAAGCGCTCTTTTGACCCACAACCTGTCATTTTGGCTTTTACATCTGGGATGTAGAAACTAGGCTTTGCAATTTCATGTCTGTTATAGTGTAATGTTTGTTTTGGTGAAAAGTGCCCTCTGTAATGTGTATGCTTTGCTTTTGTGTGCACAGAGGGCTGTCCTGGTCTGTGCAATGGTAACGGCAGATGCACGCTGGGTAATAATGGCTGGTACTGCGTGTGTCAGCTGGGCTGGCGGGGAGCAGGCTGCGACACATCAATGGAGACGGCCTGCAGTGACGGCAAGGACAATGACGGAGGTACAACACAAACAACATGCTGCCTTGACATTTATTATGAAGATTTAACAGTCTTCGCGTGGGTCTTTTCTTTTCTCTTTCTTTTGCTTACTCTGGAGTTGTTTAAGATGCCTGTGCTGTTGTCAGTTTGTCACTTAGAACAATAAGATCTAGAGTTTGCCTTAAGCACCTTCATTGAGCTTAAAGCTGTCAGCTCTTTATATAGCATTGGAGATGGTCAGACCTTCCCTGTGGGTCCACTTGTAGAAGAGTGAGTTGTTTTAGTCAAAATCAAAGCTTCAAGTTCCCTAAGGTAAAAGAGAGACATACCAAGTCCTCATAACGTTTCCCAGCAAGCAGCAGCTTATAACCGACCCCTGCCAAACCTCTAAATCAAAGGTAGCCTTGTCCTGTCACAAACAACACTGAGCATAAAACATCTTTGCACTGAAGAGCACACTCTTTGGGGAGTTTACATATCAATGTTCTGCTACAGATATCAAACCCCTAGTTTTATCACTGACTAGCATTTGATGCAACTACAGGCTCAATTGTGCTTTTTAGATATTCATATGAAAACAGCAAAATAGGTTGTGAGATTATCTAGATAAATGGAAATATTATACAGACCAAACTAAAATGATGATAACATGTAGAATAGGATTTAGAAAGTGCTAGTAGTAAAGCAGTAAATTGTTAGTACTATTGCGGTGACCAAAACAAGCAGTGTTGACGCTTCCACCAGGAAAGTTATTTTTATAATTTGGCCCATCTGGTCAGAGAGGTTCCTGAAAGTAGAGAGAGAGGAAGAGAGAGAGATATTAGAGAATAAGGGATGACCCACTTCAGTACATTAAAGGGTTCCTCTCAGCATGGCCTGAAGTCCTGAATTATTTCAGCTGAATTACAGAAGGGAGAGGCTGAGCTGCCTGTAAAGGTGTGGAAACTGTTGGAAAGGGGGAAAAAAACATGAAGGAAATAAGAAGCCAGACTGGCTCTAACTTACTGCAGTAACGCAGCTGTAGGGCACAAAAAGCCATCCAACAGAGGCAGTTATTTCTCAGAAGTTTACAAGATCTTGCTAACAGTTCACCCATGTTCGTCTTGGGATGATGAAATCATTTTCCTCTCCTATAAAGATACCGACCTAAGGGAATGACATTAGCTTGGACAGAATAAGCATGTTGGAAGGCATCTGTGCTCTGATTCTGAACATATCTTGTAACCAGGTCATACCTCATCATGCAGGTTTCTGAAACATTCACTGGTGCATTCCCCAGTGAGGTCCTAAACCTAACCCCCTTAACCCTACTACAATTGAATCTGTAAGTGTGGCACCATGTCTACGGTGGTCTACGACCTTTGACCAACTTGACCAAGTTGTTCCACCTCAGAAAACCCAAGTCCACCAGCTGGTAGTCTATCTGTTCAACCACCTAAACTATCTTTGTCCAGTTAGAAATCATGTAAATCCAGCTTATAAGCATAAGACAAAAAGATTTAAAAAAGTAATTTTGTGAAAAAAATGTAAATAAATAAAACACTGATCTATTTTCTGATACTACATTCCTGTTATTAAAGATTAAACTTCTCTCTATCAGATGGGTTGATGGACTGCATGGACCCAGACTGCTGTTTGCAGACATCATGTCACACCACATCCCTGTGTGTGGGCTCTCCTGATCCACTGGATATTATCCAGGAGACCCAGATCTCTTCAACTCTGAGCACCCTGCAGTCCTTTTACCAGCGCATACGCTTCCTGGTTGGCCGGGACAGCACCCACGTCATCCCCGGCACCAACCCCTTCGATGGCATGTAAGTGTTTCTTGAATAATTTTTGCAGTTTTTGTGCAATTTCTTGCAGTTTAAGTTCTCCCTTCCATACTTCTTCCAAATCCCAATCCACCATAGTGGTAATATTTAGATCAATCAGTAACTATAAGTAGATGCTGTCAATCCATCTGCAGCTCTTGCTCCTGTAAACAAACAGGGCATGGGGCTCATCCCAAGGTGCCCCAAAGATGTTTGGTATGAGAGAACAGTGCTGTCACTGTGTGATCCCATGTGACTTTTCATCTTTTGCCTCCATTTTGTGGCGCTCCCTCTTTATCTGTAAACAATACCTAGAGTGAACGCCACTTTTGCATTTGCATCCCACTCGTGCACTGGTCTCGTCCCTCTCTTTCCTTCTGTTCTCAATTGAAATGAGCACAAAAGAGGCTACTAGAGACTTGGGAAAAAGTTGTGTGCCTTTGAAATGTCGTAGAGTATCCCCGCATTTCCTTTCATGAAAGTAGAGCTGACATTTCAAAGGCAAAAATGAAAAACCTAACAAGCAAATGAGCATCTTTTTGTGCTCTCCATGGAGAATGTCTCTAATGGTGTCGCCCAGGGTGCGTTGACGTTTTGATTCGTATCTCCATAAGGCGTAATGTGCCAAAGAGGTCTTCGATTCAAAGCCTTCTGTTTTTAGACCTTGTTTTGCTTTGTTCATTTGGAAACTCAAGTGTATATTTCTTGTTTAGAGGGGTTTCGGATCAGTGAACAGTCCTTCCCTGAACTATAGTGAGCAGGGTATTGTTTTTACATCTCTTAAATGGCCATTTCCCACAGTTCAGCTCAGACTCTGGACCAAATGGCCTTTTGCTTTGCGTGACTGAGCCTCTGGCATGTATGGACTCCCTTTGTCTAATCTGCGCTGTCCTAATGAGACTCTGATCACTTCAAAGCTGTCCAGCGCTCTCCTTCATGCACTCATTTCAGTCCTATCTGCCAGACGTTCTTCCGTTGCATAAATCACTCCGCCCTCAATCAAGCCGTGTCAGAGTGTCTGATGCGCATAACCTCATGCAAAGATGAAACACTGGACTCTGTTTGATATTGCCTTTTGTGCACATGTCACCCAGTATTCATGAAATGCTCTTGTAATACCCTGTGACATTTTCCCAAGGTGACATTTTTGCGACGCTCGGTAGGGAGTCTCCTGATACCCTCTTCATTATTTCAGGATGGGAGTCTTGGCCTACCCTTCATCAGCATCATCTCCCAAGAAAAAAAAAGAGACATAAATAAATAAAAGCTTTAGAAGTCGGCCAGCAACCGCACGATTGGAGACCACGATTCACCTAAAAATATCAGGCCTTATATATTATTTATTACCTCTTCGTTCCTCCGCCCACTAACAGATATGAGAGAGGCTGACAGCTGCCCAGATGGACCTCTTAGACGTAGCCGCAGTCGGTCTTAAAGACCCCCTTGCCATCACCTGATCAGGCCTCTTTATTGATTTCACAACAAACCTGTGCATGCCCGAGACATGTCAAAATGCACATTTGACTTGTCCAACCACAAGAAAGTAAAACAGCTAGGAATGATCAAAGTGACCCATCATCCCTGTTTTACAAGGCTCACCTGTCTGAAGCTTGTTGAAACTAATGCTTCTTCCAATGTGCTTTAACCTCTACAGCATGTGCTCTGTTTATCTAAACACCATGGATGGCACAAAAATATAAAATATGCCTGCCTGGAGATGCACTTGGGTCAAGTTGTTTGCTTCCTGCATCTGAGTGTACTTAGCCCCTTTTACCATCATGTGGAGATGGCGAAGGGGGGGCGGCCTGAGATGGCCCATTATTTCTCTCCATTTAGCCTATTTAGAACATGTTGCAGTTTCTGCGAAAGGGAAGAACTGCTGTACGCAGATATAATGGAAAAGAGGGAGCATGTTTTTATGTTTAGCCCCTCTTATGAAGTTTTTTTTTTTTTTTAAGTAATTAGCTGGGTTTGCTATGGCTTCACGCCAGCAAAGACCGTAGATGACAGCATCTGCAGCAAAAATAAGGAACATTGATGCTTTTAGGTTGTTGCTAATGCTTAGAAATGCCCTGATAATAACCCTAGTTTCATAGTTGTTTACATATGCAAATTTAATTAGTGTGTTAGCTTTACCGTGCTAAAGAAACTTGCTGCAACTGTTATTTGATAATTCTGCTTCAACAGAGTTTGCAAACATTCATTTTGCCCATTAACCATTTAGCCGTTTTGCACGAAAATGCTTCTTAACGCTCCCAGAAGCTGCCTCTCAGGACAGTTTAGCGTGCTTTCCTTCATAGTTATTTAAGATGTCTCTTCTAATATCAAGTCAGATGCAGCCTACAATTTGCTTCTATTACGTGGTTGTCAGTGCAGTGCTACACAAGGTGATATCTCTGTTGTTTATAAACCTCCTTCCGATTTTATCTTCCTTGTTTGAGAATAGAGTTTGCTGAATAAATTAACTTTAGGCTTTTTGTCTAGACCACTTCACTGTTCTTCCTTTATCATCTTCAAAACCATTTAATGTTAATATTTAAATCATTTGTCGTGGAGTTGTTGAATCAGCTCGGCATATTTCTCTGTGACTCAGAGCCGACAGTTCCACTCAGTGCACCCTGTGAAAACTTGCATCGCTGCCCCTTCTGAATGGGAATACTCTAAATCAAACTGTCACCTCGAGCAGTGTTGTAGATAGACAAAAGCTTTACACATTATATCTCTCTCTCCTTCTATCTTTCCACCCTTTATTTAGTGATCTTTCTTTGTCAGTTGTTCTGTCTCTATTTTCTATTCTACTTGATTTTGCTCGCGGTCTGATAATAGACATTGTGGTGGGGCTGTGCACTTGTGCGCTATCTCTGCTAGCTTTGTTTACAGGGACGCAGAGCTGAGCCAAGGACTGCTGAAGGTGAGAGGCTGCTTAAATTAGCATAAAGTTAGCCTCCCTGGGACAGGGATATTGTTGGGTCTGTGATCTTGCCCGCAGTAAGGACAGGAAGGGGCCAACCCCTTACACACCCGTGTTAATTGTTCCGCTACCTGGCAAATGTTTAATAGCTTCATAGAAACAGCCCCAATGTGTAATCTTTCCTAGGAGCTTTTTTTCTTTAACCTAGCTGATGTGTGTAATTTTTTGAGTGTTAATGTACTTTAATATCATATTTTACCATATAAGCCATTTCTTGTCTAATTTAGATTTCTAGTTTTCAGTTATATCAGATCACATGATATGCCTATTATTCAATCAAATTAATTAAAGATATTACATCATGTAGCAGGCAAAACGAATGAACTTACAGCTCTAATATTTGTATAATGGTTTTAATATATACTTCTTTTTTTGTCCTATAATCCCCAGCCTGAACTGCATGAAGCCTGATTAAAAATCTCTAACACTATGAGTCAGAAGTCGTGTCAAGCGGGGAGTTGTTTTGTACTTGTTGAGGATTTTAAGAATCTGTGTTTGACTTTTTCATATCGATCAGTAAGTCAGAGCTCCTGAGGCAGACAGATAACATCAGACAGAGGCAGTTTCAAGCCCAGATATCTGCTGTGACTGAAAGCACTCATACCTCCGCATTGTTCTCTCAAACAGCAGGAATGACACAAACACTATCCCATTTTTTTTTTTTTGCTCTTATCTTTTGCTTCTCAGACCGGAAACCCTGCTGAGGTTTCCCCACAGCTGTGGGATTCATTTAATTTATTATATGCGTTTACAAATGGCATCTGATGCTTTTCTACAGTGTAAAACAACATGACCTGTTTTACTCAGTATGATTTTCATTTTTTAACCTCACAGTCATGCCTGTGTTATCCGGGGACAAGTAGTGACTTCAGATGGGACTCCGCTGGTCGGTGTAAATATCAGCTTCATTAACAAACCAGCATATGGATATAGCATCACCAGACAGGACGGCAGGTAAGTTATAGCATGGGGTGAAATGATGTTTAGAAATCTGGGTTAGCAATTAAAATAGAACTATGTTGGAATTGTTTCATGTCACAATCATCATGCATGTACCTTTAGCCTACATCTGTGCACTCTAACTGCTTTCTGTATGGCAGAATGTTCTATAATGTGCTGGAAATAAAACTGGAGGATAATTTTATTCCCAGCACACCATTGCACATTTTGCCTGTTTGCTTGGATGGTGCTTTTTGTAGCCATAAACAATCTTCCATCTCCCTGGCTCTCTCTATTTTTCCCTCTCTTTGCTCGTAAACACATGGTCTCCCTCCCACAACAGCCTATCAAGCACTGCAAGAACAGACTCGGTACGGCATAAAATCACCAGTGCACCTGTTTGCTTGCTTAAAAATGGGAAAGCTGTCTGAACTGATTTTGTTTGATTTTGGTCTGTTCTATACTGGTGCCTTTGCTTTTTAAATTACTTCTTTCCCTACTTCCAAAGAGGTCACTCTGCTTCTCTGCCAACCACTAGAGTCGGGTTGACCAAGAAACATGCAGTGGATATTTGTGTAATACAAAATTTTGCCTAAAGTCAGACTCTAGAAATCCTAAAAGCCATCCATTATACATCTGCCTTGATGTATTGAGAGTCACTTAAGCAACCTGATTTCCTGAAGTAGAGAGAGCAGAATGCTGTGTCACATAATCAAGAACCACTGAGCTATAGACGTACACTTAGATGACATGATCACATGATTATTAATGTAGTGAAAGTCGTGAGAGATTCAACTGGAACCAAATATATAATATTATCTCAATATTTTATTTTAAATCATCAAAATAGGTTTGGAGGGTCTTGCTAAACTAAGAATGTTTAATTAATATTACCACTAAGCTATGAATATGTTATATTAAAAAAAAAAAAAAAAAAAAAAGTATGTTCTCTGAATGTTGAAAAGAGCTCACTTTTTAAAAGATAAAAAAAAAAAAAAAGGTTTTCCGGTATATTATCCCTTGTGAAAATTTACCATGATTTTACTATAGTAAAAGAGTACTCTATCAGAAATAAAGGTACAAAAGCTGTCACTGGGGCAGTACCTTTTCAAAAAAAAGTGTCCATTTTGGTACCTTAATGGTACCTAGGGCTTAAACTGTACATATTTGAACCTAATAGATACAAAAATTTACCTTTTCAAAAGGTACCACCCCAGTGACAGCTTTTGTACCTTTATTTCTGAGAGTGTAGAAACTATGTTTTTTTTTTTTGGCATATTGATTACCATTTGAATAATCACAGTTTTGCTAAAAATACCATGGTTAAACTATCATAGCAAAACCATGGCTATTTTGAGGTTGCCATGGTTTAAACATATTTTTTAAAATATAATAATTATATAATAATACAAAATTTATTATAACAGTTACATGATGTCTATATTAACAAATAACTAAAGTATAGCTCCACTTGCTCTCAAAATGCAGTTGTTTTGAAAATTTTAAGGGAGTCAGTGTCAGAATGTGCTTGTCCTTACAAATTTCTTTGTGAATTTAACCATACTTAGCATTCACGACTCACGGCCAAATTCTGCTGCTGTGTGAACAGCCTAAGTTCAGTTAAGAGGACTAAAATTGGGTGGCTTCGACCTGTTTGGGGTCTAAGCCATCGATCTGGCTAACCCCTTCGGGTTAGCTCTGCGTCCCTCCAAAGTGTGCACTGAAAGGCTGAATGCACTAATAAAGTGTGTCACCCATGCCTGAGGTGCTTGTGTGATTGATAACAGGCCTGTGAATCGCTCATCGATTGGCATGGCAGCCTTTAGGGCCATGTGCGTGCCCGTGTAATGGTTAAATGTGTGTGCGCGCATCTTTCATCGTTTGTGATTGGCCGGCTTACTTTTACTGCAGATTAGCGTCGACTCTATACGGCTGCATAAAAACACACACAGGCTCACTCTCTCTCTCGCAGACACTCCCCAACAAGCACGCTCTGTTCAAACTCCCACAGCGCACAGACAAATGCTCACATTTTAGCAAGGGCACGACAACAAGGGCAAAGCAGACCTTTGTTTATCAGCCGTGCCAATGAAAGCTCTGTGAATAGCCCTTTGGGATATGTAGTTGAATTAATGTTCAAGCAGCGTGAGGTGTGACTACAGATGCACGCCGCATCTATGCCAACCCCAAGAACAAAGACACACAGTACAGCGCATTCTGCGAGTCCACATATCATGTATTGCTAATCGGCTGTTTGTGTTGTAGGCGTATTTGGCACTAAAGTGCATTTGTGCTTTCATGTCTACCAGAGCGTGTTGTAAAGGTGTGTCTCCTCGTGATGATACACAAAAAAGCAGATCAGAGTAGCATTCTAGATTTGTACACAATCAGTCATCTCGCGAGCCACATACACGATAGCCTGCATACAACATCCTATTTCATTTCTTTTTAGCGGCATCAACAACAGAGCTCTCTGATCAGAGTGACTCTATATGCAGAGCGTGTCCCGCATTGTAGTGTCGTTGTAAAGTTATGTTAGCGCAGACAGCTTCACACGCACAGATCAATAATACTTTACCCTTCCCTTAAATGTCATTTCCCCTCTCACCTCCTTTATCAAAGCGTACCGTGCCAACACACAACAAAGACGCTCAGCGGCATACGCACGGCTACTGCGGCGGTGAGGATTCTTGCCAGTTTATTCCCCAATAGAGAATAACGACATTGCACACCACCCATTCATGCGGATTTTATTAATGCAAATTCAAAAGCACAGTGTATTAGACTGAGCCAGTGGTTCATTGTATTCCAGTCACATTGTGGAGCTGCCAGATAAAAACAGTCCCAACTAACTGAAGCCGAGTCCTTTTTCAATTGAATCCTGTCATTTAGAGAAACATAATGAATTACAACCTTTATTAAGTCTGGTTTTGATGGCGGTACAGAGTAATGGTGAATAATGTTGATTAAAATGTTAGTAAATGGCATTATGAGATAATGAAATGCCATTGTAATTTCATTGAATAGGAAATCAAAACACCATTTTCAAGGGGGTGATGGTTGGCATACTTTAGCAAATAACTGTACTTAATGAATCAGATCCACACTCTATTAAAGTCTAACACGTGGATAAATTGAATAATTAAACAGACAAGTAGTTGAGAATTATGGTGTGATAGGTATAGAAACTTGTAAATGATTCATGTTTATCTTGAAGTAATCGTTCATCAAAATATGAAAACTCTTTCATTCAAACGATTAATCACATCCAAAATAAAAGTTTTTGTTTGCATAATGTATGTGTGTGTACTGTGTAAATGTATTATGTATGTATAAATACACACACATTTATGCACTGTATATATTTAAGAAAAATATGTTATGTTTATATATTAAATATATGTATATAAGAGATATTTTATATGAATATAAATACATACATGTAAATACATGTTAATATTTTTAAAATAAATGCTGTATATGTGTGTCTTTTTAATATATATATATATATATATATATACACACACAAGTACACATACATATATTATTTAAACAAAAATGTTTATTTTGGATGTGATCAATCGTGGTTAATAGACCTGAAGGTCAAACTGCAGAGTATGACACTAGCAACATCAATATCAAAATCGAAATACATAATCATTTTGGGTCTGTGTAGCTGCCATTAATGATGAAATATGCAGGTCAAATTAACCCCCAAATATACCATAATTGTAATAAATTTTGAATGCACATTCAACAACACATTGTTAAAGCATCATAGGTTAACCTTTATTTGTTATAAATCAAAATGGGTCAGTTTGCAACATAATATAAGGGGAAGAGTAATATTAGGGTAGAGGTTTTACTTAAGTGGACAACGCTATGGATAGTCCTTTGTGGGGCTTGAATGTGGATTTTGATTACCAACTGCAAAGTTAACATTTCTAAAAGAAGACTACTTCATATTCCAACATTATTGAAAATGAATGGCTTTATCTCGGTGGCTGCTCCATGTCTTACTGTACATGTTGTCTTTTCTTCAGCTTTGACCTGGTGAGTAACGGGGGTGTGGCTGTAGCCCTGAGGTTTGAGCGTGCCCCGTTCATCACTCAGGAGCACACCTTGTGGTTGCCGTGGGGACGTTTCTTTGTCATGGACACTATCGTGATGAGACACGAGGTAAATGACATTCCCAGCTGTGACCTGAGCAGCTTCACCCGTCCCATGCCCATCGTCCTGCCTGCCCCGTTGACGGCATTCGCAGGGACATGCGTCGAGAGGGGCAACATTGTTCCAGAGATTCAGGTGAAAAGTTATAGAGTGCAAGTGAAAAATGTGTACAATTCATAATTGTGTATGAGAGATATGTTAATGTAACAAAAACCATGTGAGCGGGGAAACTCAATATTGGCAAGTAATGTCCAGTTTAGCTTATTAAATTTTAACCAATTGAATTTCAGACTAAATGCCTCCCTATATAATTTCCCCACTAATATATAGTTTGTTTTTGTTTTGCTCTATTTTGTCTTCATTTCAACTTTTAAGACTAATGTTGTTGTTTTTTTTTACATTTACAGACATTCAAAATTCTACAGCTGTCTTAGACAAATGAAAAAATGTAGTAATTTGCCGCAATTGATCCCAGACTAGTGCTGCTTCGTAATGATGTTCTGATAGACAGCAGGGGTAGATATTGGGAAATGTACATCAGAGAGGAATGGATGAGACTGTCTCGGGTGGCAGTCCTGTGATTTTATCTCCTGTGTGTAATTGGGCAGAGATACACAGTCCAATTTACTACGCCAGACATTTTCTGAAGAACGATAATTACATTTAGACGAATGCAGCATGGAAGCTTTTTGAGTCTGACTCCTGAGGCATTTCACAGTCGGTGCTGAAAAAAAATATTTTGGACTTTAGTGATTGTCATTCAGGTTTTATGTTTTTTAGTGTCTATAGATGTTAGTGTGTCTATAGATAGATACATTTTAATATGCACATATTTATATATGTGTGTGTTTAAGTGCTGATAGCTCTACTTGTACCTGTGTGCCACCTTCCTAATTATTTTGGCGTCTTCTTTGGTTAACAAGATAAATGAGTCAGGCTCACGTGCATTGTGCTGTCTGGGCTATTAATATCGGCACAAATCTGTCCCATCCCAAATCTTCAGGCAGTTTATTCATGCTCGGTAACATGTGCATCTACACACACCCACACACAGAGTTTTCACAGGTTTACAAACGGAAACGTCTATGGAGGAGCTTTTCTTATCAGTGTTTATTGATGCAGTAACGATCGTCTGTGTTTATTGGTCAGCTTTATGCTTGACTGTGATAAAGGAGCGATACGCTGAGAGTTAATGAGAGCTCTGCGGTGAGCAATGAGAGACCTCTGAGCCACTAAGTCTCCGAGCTGACTTCTTGTGCCGAAATGAAGGTGTTGTTAATGATGCCTGTGTGACCTAGACATATGCATTGCTTTTCACTGAGGAATTTGTTCGCTTGTTATGATAGTTGAGAAATTTGAAGGTTTCTAGGTCACATTTCAACCTAACACCAAGGGTGGAAAAGTAAAAATTATATTTAAATCATTTGGGTGGAACCAAGGTTGTTCTAGGGAAAATTCATAGAATCAACAAAGTGTATGGAAGGATTTTTTTTTTTTTGAACACACACCAGCAACACTTGTGGCATGGAGAGAGGTCAATATATATATATATATATATATATATATATGTGTGTGTGTGTGTATTGTATATTTCACCTTTGCTTTTTGGTGTACAGGGTTAAAAGATATAAAACAATGCAATGTAGCATAATATAATATAAAATATAAAAAATATTAATCGTGTAAGCATAATAGAATGATTTCTGAAGGATCATCACGTTGGCTGCTGAAAAATCAGCTTTGCCATCACAGGACTAACTTATATTTGAAAAAACATTAACATAGAAAACCAATCGCAAATTGTAGTTACACTTCACAACTGTATTTTTAATCAAAAAATGTAGCCTTGGTGAGCAAAAACACAATCTTTTCAACTCCAAACTTTTGAAGTAGTACATATTTATTATATATTTTTTTATATAATTTTTTTTTTTTTTTTTTTTTTTATATAACAGCTTTTTTTTTCTTTCTCTTTGAGGTGAAATATGCCCTAGATTCACCCAATAATTAGTATTTTTTGCACTGTATAATAAAACGTCTGCTGTGAAAAAATTAATTCATTCTCATTTGCGTATATACCGGAGATGCTAAATAATGCAAACACTTCTCAGCAGGGTGCAATCCCCACAAAATTAGCAAATTTGTTCGTTTACTCTGTTTTGTTGTGACTAATATGAACATTTTCACCTCTTTCTCTCTCCAGACACTCCAGGAGGATGTGCGGATCCCAGGTACAGATGTGCATTTGAGTTACCTGAGCAGTCGGACGTCGGGGTATAAGTCGCTCCTGCGCATCACCCTGACCCACTCCACCATCCCGTTCAGCCTGATGAAGGTGCACCTAATGGTGGCCGTCGAGGGAAGGCTCTTCAGGAAGTGGTTCTCAGCTGCACCCAATCTCTCCTACGATTTTATCTGGGACAAGGCAGATGTCTACAGCCAGAAAGTTTATGGGCTGTCTGAGGCTTTCGGTAAGTGGAGAATGAAGCTGTCAGTGTCTCATTTCTCAGAGCTGTTGTCACTCAAGTTCAAATGTGTTTCTAATTCACTCCTGCTAGTGTCCGTGGGCTTTGAGTACGAATCCTGTCCGGATCTCATCCTCTGGGAGAAACAAACAGCCGTCCTGCAAGGATACGAAACCACTGCGTCCAACCTGGGCGGGTGGAGTGTGGACAAACATCATGCTCTGAATATCCAAAGTGGTGAGTTATGTAGTACATATAGAAGCATCAAAGATATTAAGTTGCTTATTAATGATTAGATTGACCTTTATTTAATGATTAGAGTTTTACCTTTGTGAAAAGGCTCAAAAGTGTTCACTACTTGCTTAAGACAAACATTTGTTGCTTGTGAAGACTTTATAGAGTATAGCACTTCGAATTAATAAACAGGAAAATAAGTCAATTATGATTCACTTCAATTCAGCTATAAGCAGCTGTACAGAAAACAAGATTGCTATGATTCAGGTCAAATCAGTTCAGTGATGATATCTGTATCTGACAGGACCTTATTGGAGTTGAACAGGTCAATTTTCCTACTGCTTCTGAATTGTCTGTGAAATCAGTGATTGCGTAAACTGCTCCATTCGGTTCCTGTCAAGTATTCTTTTTTGCCAGTGCACTTATCTCAGTAAATGAGGCATACTTGCTGCACAAGTGTTTGCAGGTGTCTGTCACTAAAACCCAGCAATGTTGATATGATGGCTTCCGGTAAAATCTTCAAGTGTCAACTCTCTCTTATTCTCTATCCCAAGTGAATTTGCTACCATTTCGTTTACACTTGTTTTTGATGTCCTCTGTTTAATTGCCTCTCCTTGGCGCCACACTCACTTGGTATATTTTGCACTAAAATTATTCACAGAGTACAATACCGAGTTTCATCAGGCTCTACAAAATGTTATTACACCTGAATGAAACTTAGTCACATTTGTGTAAAATTTAATTGCTGCCAAAAAAAATAAATAAATGTAAAACAAAAAAGAAAATGAGACACACTCACACCCTGAAACTACTGTATTCACACCAAACATGCAAAATTTCATGAGATTATGCTAGACATTAGAAGTTATTTTTCAAACAAAATTAATCACTCTCTGGTTTTTCATATTCTTTTGAACAGTTACTCCACCCCAAAATTACAATTTTGTCATTAATCACTTAGCCCCATGTGGTTCCAAACCGTCTTCGGAATACAATCTAAGACATTTTACATGGACAATTTTACCAATGTCTTCTAAATATCTTAAACTGTGTTAAAAAGCTTTTACGTGTTTAGAACGACATGGAGGTTAAGTGATTAATGACAAAATTTGTGGTGGAGTAACCCTTTAATGCACAATCCATTCAAACTTTTTAAGCAGCTCCACATTTATCTGGAATACTTTTGGGTGCAAAGACTTGTATGTTACTGAGCTGTAATTTTTTTTTTTTAAACCTTTAAACACAGGTAAATTTATTCCAAAATTGCCAGATTTGCTTTAAAGCTTGAAGGAAGTGCACTGTTTCAATTGAAAGTCTTTTACACAGTGAAATTGGTAGTCAATTTTCCAACTTGATGAGAATAAGCCTTTGCATCAGCTCCAGTAAACTCACCTGCATTTCCAGCCAATCAGAATGGGCGGACCGGAAGGGCTGTTACTTAGCATCTCTCAAAACACAGCATGATTCAACAGGTGCTCAGGGAGAAAACAGCTCACAATGGAAATCACTGTAAATTGAGTTTTGCAAACTTTGCCACTCTGCCACTTTTGAGAGGCGTTTGTGGTGAGCTGTTCAGTGCAGGAGGCATGCCGTGGAGATTCAGATTGACTGTGATACTGATAATAAGAGGAAGTTGTCTTTCATGCAGTGACTGTGGACCTTCACTTGGCTGTGGGTTCTGTACAGAAGCATCTGGCTGTGCGAGTGAAAAATAACTCCTTTCGATAAATGAATTCAGTTCCGTTTAGCACATCTCGATCCTGCTGGTTATTTAGCGAAATCCTTTCTCAAGCGCCGGCAGCCGTCCCGTAGCTATGTGACAGAGAAAAGCTCCATGCAAGTATATTTAATGTCATTAAATTTGAGCAGAATTGAATCAGCTTTAAAACCTTTGCTTCTCGTATCCGATAAAACCTGTTGATTTACTGCAGAGCGAAGGCTGTTCTGAATAGATCTGGTATATTACAGTCAATGGACAAAATTCTTATGACGTCTCTCTCTTTGGCACTCAGGTATCCTGCACAAGGGTAACGGCGAGAATATCTTCATTTCCCAGCAGCCCCCTGTCATCG
The DNA here is from genome assembly GCA_032359235.1 of Enteromius mattozi. NCBI lineage: Eukaryota > Metazoa > Chordata > Actinopteri > Cypriniformes > Cyprinidae > Enteromius > Enteromius mattozi. The sequence continues at coordinate 16,137,864 of JAUMHE010000043.1, read as the reverse complement.
GAAGCATCATGGGTAACGGGCGAAGGCGCAGTATCTCCTGTCCAAGCTGTAACGGGTTGGCGGACGGAAATAAGCTGCTTGCACCTGTAGCTTTAGCCTGTGGGTCAGATGGTAGTCTGTATGTGGGGGATTTCAACTACGTCCGTCGGATCTTCACTACAGGAAATGTCACAAGTGTCTTAGAGCTCAGGTTTGACATTCTGCATGTGCACAGATACACAAACATTCGCATACCCACCAAAATGACAAGTTTATGACAAAAATTACAAAAACCAAAAGACATCTGACTATCAGTACCTGGATTATCTACATATAGAACAGGTCTTAGGTTACTTGGCTTTTACTTTTAAATAAATAGTTTACACAAAAATTTATATTTTAATGATTTCAAAGACTGGGTTGGATTTTTTTCCACAGAAGAGAATAAATGATAACAGAAAGAGGGGGTAAACTACAATATTTGTTTAAATGTAATTGTTCTTGCTCAGAAACATATAGAATGAACACAAACTTTGCTAAAATTGTATTCATCTTTTCTTCAAACCCAATAAGCACACATACATCTTCAAGATGTCTGTTAAAGAGCAAATAATTTGGAAAGCATTTCTTAATTATTGGGCATATTCATCTGGTAAATATTTTAAAGAGTAAATTTGCAATTTTACAAGCCACAACATCAACCTGGATGCGTTTTAAAGATGAATTGAAAAAAAAAAACACTTTATAAATTACTTTTCCACATAAAATTCAGAAAATAGACATCTAGGCCAGATGTTCTCAACTGGTTTTGCTTCAGGACCCAGATTTTTACACTGGATTAAGTATTGTTGCAAGACTGTATCATACAAATATAATATAACACACATTTTGTTTTCAGCTTTGTTTTTCCACATTAGAACAGACCTGTGATCCATTTTGTCTTGTGTCACAACAGTTAAGAATCACTGGCCTAAGCTACATAAGTATGTGTGCTATGAGGGAATTCTTTGTATTTGTTATGAATACAGTAGATATGCTTGTAGAACTGTAGTAGTAGTATAATTTTACCACTCTAACCTTTTCTCTGTGCACTAATGCATGAATTAAGTACTAACTCTTTGAGCTAACTTTTTTTCCCACTTTCTTCTTTTCATGCTTCTCTCGATAAATACAGAAATAAAGATTTCAGACATAGGTAAGAGCTCTTCTAAAGAGTCATACCATTTATTATGATGAATAAACTTCAACTAAATACTCTATACAGTCTATTTTTGATGTACAGCTGCTTTTGTGGCTGCCTGTGGAATGCACAGAATGTGTTTATCGTAAATGAAGGCGTACCGAGGAGTGCATTAAAACACATCCTCTCCAGATAGCAATAAAATGGCCTGTGCTACGACTGAGCTCTGAAGTAGTGCTGTAGATCAATGGAGACCAGTTTGATGCATGGGTAAACTCTCAAAGTGGGTTACTGCAACAGAAGAAATGCTTAAAGAATTGTGTACGTTAAGGAAACCAGAGTCAGGGCACATAATTTGAAATGTCAGACAGGAAGATGGAAAAGCGGTTACCAGCTTAGCATAAGCCCAGTATCAGCGTTTTAAATATTTCTCACCCTCAGGGGCTCGGCTTCCTTAAAGAATATAATTACCCACCCCTCCCTATTAGAAGTACCCATGCTGCATTACCCACAATACAGCGTGATATTTCACCCGATGACAAATTACACATTCAAAGCGCTGTCGGATCTGAATACACAGTTCGTTAACATGTTTGATTTGACAAATGGCAGCATGGTATTGAGAAAAAAAAAAAAAGCATCAGTCATCAAACTTCGATCTAAGCTTTCAAATATAATACACATCCTCCCTGTGGTGCTATGAACCCTTAATATGGGATGCGTGGCACAACCAGCTGTGGGTTTTGACAGGCAGCAGTGTGACAGCTAACAGTATGATGCTCAGGTATGACTGACAGGATATGAACGAGTTCTTGGCGAGAGGTTGGGTAAATTCAGGACACCTGCGAGCTTCAAAAATGCACTATCTTTCATGATGAAGTCTTCGTTTAACCCTCATCCTCGGGTCGCGACTTTCCTGTGGACGATTCCGTCAAGACAAGGGGTGGCATTGCACATCATGTCACTATTAGATATGGGCACATGTGCAATGCACCGGTAAATGGCTAAATACTGTTTACTGCATATTTGCATTGATAGCTAAGCATTAACACAGTAGATTGTACAATAGATAATCGCTACAAGTAAGTTTATTTCAAATGGGATGATGCATTCCAGGGATGAAGGGGAGAAAATCAAGGGGATATATAAATGACGCTCTTGTCATGCCACCAAAAAGTTGAACCTTACACATGTTCTGTCATAGAGGCATCTGTTGATCAATGAAAATTTTAGAGACCATTTCAAGGGGTGAGAACCAGAAAGGCGTGAGTGACATTTCACCATCTTTACAGGAGAACCAAAACAAAAATTTACATTAATCACTTACCCCCATGTTGTTCAAAACCCATAACATCTTTGTTCATCTTCGGAACGCAATTTAGAATTTTTTGGATGAAAACTGGGAGGAGTTCTAATTCCCAGATATTCCCTATTCCTAGGAGTTGGAACAACTCGTAGTAGAATGTCACATGTTGTCATCTCAGAATTACGAAATGGTGTGAATCCAGCTTAAACTCTGCAGCAGATCTGTGACCCTCCAGCAACCAGGTTGAATTTCCCTGCTTCCCCCTTAAAAAATGGGATATTTGTGTCAGTCAAACTGTCTGAAAAGTAACCAAGCATTTGTGTTTTACTCAGAGTCGGTTTCTGTCCTAAGGGCCGCTAAATACTTTAGCATTTTTGTAGGTGCTGCTTTGTGTTATCGGCCTTGAACCAGGTTTGTGTTGTTCTTTTGATTGTAAAAGTTGTGCTTTGGGCTAAATCACTTACTGGAACATGTTCCAATAACTCATTTAAAAAATATACCTTTGTAAAAATTACTGTTGAAAAGGCCAAAATCCTATTTGCAGCCGGAAAAGGACAGTCATCACTGTTGTGTGAAAACAAATAAAGGCATCTCAGTGTTTATGTATGTGCACACAGACAAGAGAATAAGGCTAGACCATGATCTCTCTGACATACCCGCTGACCCCCTTTCCACAAGAGTCGCTCACCTCCATCGTCACAGCAACATGCTGAAAAATCCAATTATCCTCCCCAGACCGGCTTTAGTTGTTGAATATAGATGGAGCCTATGAAGGTCAGGGTGTTCTCCTCATCACAGAAAGCACAATGCTGCGTGCTTCCAATAACACATTGTACAACACCGAGACTGCTGGGACTGAAAAGCATCTTCCCGAAGGGTCACGCCCCTCTTGTAAAATGGGATTGAGATTTTTCTTGACAAACCCATTTTACCTTCCTTCCAAACCGAGGACATCATTCAACATGGTCAGCAACCACACAGTGACGTGCCAAGCCCCAGGTCAACCGAAGCAGCCTGTTTCCAGCGATCTTCTGGAAGGTCAGTTGTCGGTCTGAATAATAGATCGAAGCTGACAATGCTGCAGACCTGCCGCTTTTCCTCTCCACACTCTTGCATTGGGCCACTGGGATTTGGCACTAACGGCCACAGAGTTTCAGGGGAACATGTTTCGGATTTGTTTAATCAGTTTTGAATGAACAGGTTAGGTGTTGAAGATGATGTTATCTGGCAGATGTGTGTTATAGCATTTGCTATGGCTAGTCATATCTAACCTGGTCCTAACAACTTAAAGTTTTTGTTGTCAGATGTTAGTAATGATGGCAGATGTCATTTTAATTCTGAACATTTTTGCTCTGTTGCTGTGGCCTTTAACCCTTTGGTTTTGAATGCTGATCATTAGACTTGGGTGTTAGCAAAGATGGCTTTGGCAGTTGCATATCAGAACATTCACTGCAGCTAGTCATCTAGTAGACCTACATGTCCCTTATGAAAATGAACCATGGATTTACTACAACTAAAACCAGAAAACTATGGCCAGTGTAGGTAAACCACGGTAACTACAAGTTAACCATGGTTTTACTATACTTACATAGTTTAACCATGTTATTTGTACTAAAAATGTGGTAAATGATAATCAGTACACCAACAATCCATGGTTACTACACTTTTACTAAAATAAATCTTGGATAATTTTCATAAAGAGTGGTGTAGCTCTTTTCATGTTGAAAAAAACAGCATGTGCTGGTTAGGTATGTTTTGAATCTGAGATGCTGGTTTGAGCTGGTTTAAGCTGGTCATTTGTTGGTTTAAGCTGGTCCGAGCAGTTTAAGACCAGCAAAGGACCAGCTTAAACCAGCATCCCAGCTTCAAAACTTACCTAACCAGCATATGCTGGTTTTTTCAACAGATTTTCACGGTCGCCGTGATTTTGCCAAGTAAGACATGATCCTGGATCAACATTTTTATTTGATCTGGGATCAACATTACTGTCCATAAATATAGACTTATCCCAATCCCTACCCCTAAACCTAACCCTACCCAAAATATATTCCTAAAATCAGTGGGAAATGATAGGTCAATAAGAGTGTAGAAGCACCTAACCCTGATCATAAGCATAAAACAGATATTTTCAGAAAAATGATCCCTCAAATCTGATTGGCTGATTTAAAATGTTATTCCAGAATCAAGGAGAATGAGGATCCAGGAACATCTTGTACTTGGTGAAATCATGCTCACCAATTATACTTCTTTTATACTCTTTGATTCCACTTTTTTTCATCTTTGTAGGTTTTTTAGTATGGATTTAAGACAATTTAAATGTGAGCGATGGTGGTTTTAAGCAGATATGTTGTAGCATTTGGTTAGGCTAGTCATCTTGTGAAGAATGCCTGTCCCTGAATGTTTTTTACTCTTGCAATGACCTTTCTAACTTTGTTAGGTTTCGAATGCTAATCTTTAGACAAATTGGATGTTAGCAATGATGGTATTTAGCAGATAAGTGTTGTAGCATTTGTTGTGGATAGTTATCTTGAAAGTAGGCTACTAGTCTTATAATTCCAGTAGTTCCGCTTTATACAAAGAATATTTTCCACTTAACATTTCCACTCAATTGCTTTGACCTTTCTCACTTTAAGTTCTGAATATTTATCCTTTGACAAGTTAGTTGTTAGCAATGATGGTTTATAGCAGGCATGTGTCACAGCACAAGCACAAATGCTTTTCACATAGCATTTTTTCTTAATATTTTGACCTTTTTCACTTTCTCAAGCTTTAAATCTGGATCCTAAGACAAGTTAGTTGTGTGTCACGTAGCATTTACGTTGGCTAGTTATCACTAGCATGCTAACACAATCTTATCAGTCGAGTGGCGCTTTTTACAAAGAATAAATTGTTTCATTAATGTTCTTGCGTGACCTTTCCCACTTAAAATTTAATTCAGGATTTTAGATGCTAAATACAAGTTGGCTATAAGCAGTGATAGTTGTTGGCAGATATGTGTCTTTGCATGTGCCATGGCTAGTCATCTTATGAAGAATGCTTTTCACTTAACATTTTTGTTCTCATGCTGTGACCTTTCTCACTTTGCTCAAAAACAATTAACCCCTCCAGGAAGACACTTTTCCAGAAAGGCGAGAACGTTTCACACTTTTTTTCCTCTTCTGTCATGAACAACTGCTGAATATTCACACATTTTCACAAAAGCTAACATTTGTCATGAGTTGATTTCCACCTTTTCTGAATCACATACTAAATCAGCCAGTACAGTAATTCTTTGTTTTTCACTGTACTTCAGCTGATGGAAATTGCACGAGTTTAAAGTAGTATTTTAGATTAACAAACTTTATGATATAGCACTAAACTGTCCAAGTCATCCACATTTCACCGCAAACAGTCTTTGACCACAGATGTAGCCAACAGCAAAGCTATAATTAGAGCATATTACAAATCAGCTTGAAAAGCATAAAATTGCAGTCCAGGTGCCTAGCCTTTCTATCGTTTTCTCAGAATATGATTAGTACACTATATAGAGGAAACTCAGTACGTTGCCTCCAGATTGGGTGTTTTTTGTTTTTTTTATTCCATGGTGAGACCCTCTCTAACCTGATTGGAGCAATTTTGTTGGGCTTTCATGTTCTTTAGCCCCCTGTGTGGTTGTGAGGGATGACTTTGACTGTCCAGCTTTACCATGTAATGGACTGTTTTTTTCGGCCTGTGGACAATTTTTGCTCCAGGAATACATAATGTGTTTAGATAACGGCTCTAGACCACATGCATCTCCAGAAGAAAGTTTCCCTGTAGGGGAGTTGGTGGCATACCTATTTGAATGCGTACTGGCAGCACATTAGATGCTGGGCCGACTACATTAACCACAGGCTTTACACACACTACATGCATTTCTATATTTGGAATGAGAGTACATGCATAAAGTAAATGATTGATGCGAAGAGGACATGGCAGAGATGTCTTAAGCTATGGCAGTGTGTCTGTCAACTCTTGAATAGTATTTGCAATATAGATAAACCCTCACTGCAAATGATCATCTCTGAGGCTGTTTGTAATGCATGAATTTAAATGTGACACATGATTCACATGTAACCATGTAAAAATGTTTCAAAAGCCTGCTGTTATTTTTAATTGCCTTACTGCATTATAATTACGTTTACATTCAAATAACATATATACATTTTAGAACTTAAGGTGTTTATTTTAAGGTGTTCTTGTTACAGTGTAATTATACAATTAAATGCTGAGTAATATTAATTGACTACATGTACTTCATTGCATGCAAGTATGCACAATTTATTGTAGTTATAATAGTATGTAACGTGTAAACTTAAAATAAAGTGTTACCAAAATATGAAATCTCAAACAAAAAAACACAAACTAATTGTTTTTGTTTTGTTTTGTTTTTTTAGCAATAGTCCTGCGCACAAGTATTACCTGGCTACTAGTCCTGTTTCGGGGGCCCTGTTCCTTTCGGACACCAGCAGCAGGAAAGTGTTTAAAGTGAAATCTCTGAACACAGTGAAGGATGTGGCAAAGAATCTAGAGCTGGTGGCCGGCACAGGTGATCAGTGTCTACCCTACGATGAGACGCGCTGTGGAGACGGAGGCAAGGCTGTGGAGGCCACACTTACCAACCCTAGAGGTAAAGATACATATATATAAATAACAGTGTCAATTTATTTTAGAAACAGACCGCGATTTTGGCATAACTGGTTCAATTTTCCCATCATTCACATTAGGCTATGAGCAAATTCCTTTAAATTAAAGATGCTGTTAGCAATTTTGGCTGTTTTGCTTCAGCCGCACATACTCTCTTCAAAATGAGCTTCCTCCATATATTTGTACCAGTACACGCCCTAAGCAACAAATTCAGAGCAAACCCCAAAACCACAGCATGAAATTGATAGCAAAACCTGTGGTTTGCGTATGCTTGTCAATTTCCCTGTATAGAGAGTACCCATTCTCCTAGTGTAGCATATGTAGCTCTGAGGGGAGTCTTTGGGTGGCTACAATTAATGTTTCTTTCTATTTTCACCAACACAAAGCAATAACATAATGGCATTTCCTACTCATTTCAAGAGTAAGGAAACATTTGTGACTGAAGCAGTGATTATCGTTGCATTATAATATGCAAATATAAGATGACGTGCCCAGGGTCACATTTCCCTTCGTCATCTGCAGTGATGTTAAAATAATTCACAAGCTCTTAAATAGCTTGAACAGCACCACACGCATCTCTCTTCCCCAGGATGCTCAATGCCTGGATGTTATTCCTCAGACATAAATAATGAATTTAACCCATGGATTTTTTATTAGACTGCTGGCTTCCTTTTCAGCATGTTGATGCTGAGAGTCTTAGATATGCATTCCGTTCCATCCTTACAATTATCACTATGTCATTACAACTTTATTTATAAGACCTTTGAACATGCGCATAACATATGCATACTGTACGTAAATTCTAATTGTTCCTGTTTTGATAGGTTTTATTCTGTTTTGTTTAACTTTGTTTTATTGTATTTTCCATTGGTTTGCTTTTATGTTTTGTTTTTGTTTGTTTGTTTTAATTAGACATTGACATTTTTTCCACACTGCCATATTAGGCATATTACCCTCTTCCCTCTCATTTATTTATTCATTTGTTTGTTTGTTTATGTGTGATTATGGGAATTCTCATAAAATTTTAGCAATAAATTGTAAAATATTATTTTATTGATTTTATTTTTATTAGATTTTTATATTTATGTGTATATATATATATATATATATATATATATATAATATTTTATTTTTATATTATTTTTATTTGTTATTAGCTTAGGCTCTACAGTTATTTGTTATTAGCTTAGGCTCTACTATATTTTTATTTATTTATTTATTTATTTAGTTTTGTGTTATAAATATTTATCTTCTTGATAGCCATGTAATTCAACTAATTGTTGATTATGTAAGATTATTCAGTCCTCCCAGCTAGTAGTGTACCGATACGTGTATTGTGTATTGAGCGGTTCATGGTACCAAATCAAACGTTCCTTGTCACAGGAACATCTCTGCAAAAGATAATGAGGAAATAACATCGCTGCCTTTGACAAGTGCATTCTAAATTACTAAATAATGGCACTCACATGCTCTGCTCACTCAAGTCTCCACTAACAAGGGGATAAGGATGATCACTTTGATTTGGAAAATGCCAGTGAACCGTTCGATACACGATACGCAAATCGTTACACCTCTACTCCCAGCTGAGATCCATTCCCTTTTTCTGTCTCTTGTCTCCAGGCATTACTGTGGATAAGTATGGCGTGATATTCTTTGTAGACGGCACCATGATCCGCCGCATCGATCAGAATGGAATCATATCCACCCTGCTGGGCTTCAACGACTTGACCTCAGCACGACCCCTGAGCTGTGACTCAGTGATGGACATCTCGCAGGTGGGTAGCCTTCTTGTGTTCCCTCTGCGGCTTCCTCACCAATCACGTTTCCTTATAAAGGCCAGTTTATGGCAGGATTTGTGAAAGGCCAGCACGACTATACTGTTCTACCTACATGTTCAGCGTAGTCGTCATGTCAGCCTTAGCGAGGGTGAAGGGTTACAGCTGACATCTCTTCAGGGCAGGTCAGGGGTCTTTGTGTTCCCTTGGGTCGCAGTAACCCAGATGCTGCCTACAGCTGCAGCTCTGCGAAACCCAGTTTCAAGCTGACCTACAACCTGAGTGACAGAGCTGCTCCCTCCATCCCAAAAACATGCTGGCATACACGCTCACAGAGACGCACGCTCTCTCGTCACCCTAGGCACTGTTAACCTATCCGAATGTTACTTGTCACCCCAGGCAAGGGCGCTGTGCTGACTGCCATCTCTAAAGTATCATTTTGTGATATGATGCTGCCCTAGAGGTCCAGACCTGGAGCTTTTAAGGCTGCTTTGTTTTTTGTTTTTTTTTTATTTTATTTTGCCTGGAACGTTGTCCCAGTGTCAAGACAATCAACAATGCCTGCGGTTATAATGACAAAGAAAATATAGTTGACTGCAATAAGCTTTTGCCTTGATTCTATAGTAAATGTCTTCATTATGCATTTCTTTACCAAATTTTGTGTCTTGGATTTAGCAAACTGAAATGTTCAGTGACTGATTAGAATTACTAGAAATCAATGAAGTGTATTCACTCAATCATTGCACTAAACTCATAAAATCTGTGTTATATCATAATAGTATTATATGTAATAAAACTCCACAGGAAGTTAGACTTCCAGCTTAGAAATGTTCAAATCTTGAAATGATAGTTTATGACGTCACTTGACGAAAATGGCAGTATTCAGGTAGATTTAAACAGGTAATGCCAGACATTTAGACCCCATTCAAAAGATTACATCCACTTGATTTTTAATACTACGTTGTTACATAAATGATCCACAGCTGTGTGGTTTTTGTTGTTGTTGTTGTCTAGTGATAGTTGTTTATGAGTCCATTGTTTGTCCTGAATGTTCCTGCTGTTCTTCAGAAAAATCCTTCAGGTTCCACAAATTCTTTGGTTTTCCAGCACTATGTGTATTTGAACCCTTTCCAACAACGACTGTATGATTTTGAAACCTATATTTTCTCATTGAGTACAACTGAGTGGAACCACTACACAAGGTTCAAATGCTCACTGATGCTAAAGAAGTAAAAAAACATGCATTAAGAGCTGGGGTGTGAAAACTTTTTGAAGATCAAGGTAAATTTACCTTATTTTGTCTTCTGGGAAACATGTAACTATCTTCTGTTGCCTCTGAAGGAAAAATAAATATGATATTTAGGCAAAATGTCCATTCTGTTCATTCAGCACTTAATGCATGATTTGCTTCCTTCTGCAGCATCGTGTTTGTGTGTGTGTGTGTGTGTATATATATGAATAGGAATTTCAAAATGTATCCTTGCCTAATAAAAGTATTAATTTCCCATCACCAAGAAAAAAAAAAGCATATTACTGACCCTTGCTGTAGGGTAAGTTTTATTTACATTATGTTTACATTACATGTTATGTAATCATGCACAGGAAAATATCAATTAAAAAAATAGGCTTCGTTTTCTTTAATCTTTTTTTTTCTTTCTTTTACTTTTGGGGCCAGGCAATTTCTTGACAGTTTTTGTGAGATACGCTTTACAACCAATGCAATTTGATACATATTTTTATGGGTCTCATCTTTGACGACTCTTCAAAACCACAGTATGGATATCATAAATGGAATCAAATGAGAAAAAAATATGTTATAGTCCAACACAAGAATTGTATTCACACTTCTGGTTTTGCTTACATATATCTGTCCAGCTTACGGTTTGCTCAATAATGCCTCTGCTGCCTGACTGAGAGGCTTTATTTTGCTGAGAGGACGTAGATCACTGGGGAGACGACCTCCAGCTGCACCACAGAGAAAACCTTTCTAGCCTGAAACACACACACACTCATAGAAAGACCACTGCAGTCCCAGCCTCAATGATGACAAATCACACCAGCTTCTGCCAAAGACACTCAGACAGTAAAAAGCATCCATTAAAAATGCATGTGCAGCACACGCTCACTGCATCAAACACGCCGCCGCATTACTTAAGCCTACTGCTGCCACACTTTTGAGGGCTTATCTGAAGCCTGTTTCCTCCCTCTCATACACCGCCTGCCAATTCTCACCTAGATCTAACAAAAAATATCATATTTTTTGGTGCTGGGTACCGAGTTCATTAACATGTGATGCTCTTTAGGTCCCGATATCTCCGCTTCCAATAAGCCCCCCTTGGAAGCTTCAATTCTGTGATGGCTTCATTCCTTTCCACTTTCTATTCAGATCTTGCATTCAGAGCACACCTCGCATTATATTCTAAATTTGTTTGCCTTTCGGGCAGCGCAGGCACCCTGCACGAGCGCTATGAATTTGAGACTTGGCAAGAATATTTCTTCTCAACTCTTACATTGGTTTCTGGAATAAATATTCTCCTCATCCCCTGGTGAACATAGAAATATGGTGATAACTGCACATTATTGAAGTAATGGGAGCATTTCGATGTCTTTTTACTTAAGTGATTATTATTTTTGGTATGCAATTCAGGGGTTTACAACTGGGGTTTTGCAAAATTCATAATTAAAAAATAAAATGAAAAATAATAATGAATTTGACCCTTCGCTTAGCCCCCTGCCTTAAAATGTTACGTAATTCTACCTTAGCAACTGCCATACACCTTATGTTTAGTGTAGTTTTGGACTTGTTTAGTGTAGAGTGAGACTATAAGAGTATCTGTGTGTTCAGATTTGTTTTCATATTGTTATATATTATAATATAATAATTAGTGCTGTCAAATGATTAATCGTCATTAATCACATTCAAAATTAGGTTTTATTTGCATAATATATCTACTGTGTATATTTATTATGTATATATAAATACACACACATGCAGTATATATTTAGAAAAAATGTACATGTATGTATTTGTACATTAAGTCTTATAATAGTAACACAGTGTATATACAGAGAGGATACAGAGGAAGTTGTGTTAGGGTAAAATATTTTAAAATAAATAACGTATGCTCATAAAGGCTGCATTTATTAGATTAAAAATACAGTAAAGCAATAATATTGTTTAATACTAATAGTACTGTTTTCCATTTGAATACATTTTAAAATGTAATTAATTTCTATGATGGCAAAACTGATTTTTCAGCAGTTTTCAGCATCACATAGTCCTTCAGAAGTTACTCTAATATTCTCATTTGTTGCTTAACATATATTTCTTAATATTATTTATCAAAGTTAAAAAACAGTGCTACTTCAGTGTAAACCATTATGTTTTCAACCTTTTTTTTCAGGATTCTTTGATGAAAAGAAAGTAAAAAAAAAAAAAACGTTTTATGTAATATTATAAATGTCTTCACTGTCACTTTGATGAATGCACTTCTTGCTAAGTATACATTTCTTCAAAAACAAAAATCCTGAGTAGAGCTTGAGAATGTAATTCATTTACTTATTGATTCAGGTCATTGTAGTGTCAATAGTAACTAGAGTTTGAGGTGGGCGGAGCTTAGTGAAAGGTCATCTTTGCATCCTGTTTGCTATCTCATGAATTTGATTGGAATTTAAATGGTGCGCAACCCTGTTATCTACAGCAACGGCTGTTCCAAAACAACATGACTTCAAACCAAGCGAGTGATTATTTTCCTTTTTTTGACGTGAATCAAAATTGATAAGAAACAGCGCTGTAAGGACTGTATTTTGAAAAGGCTGTTTAAGATACAAGCTGGCTTACTTGCTTTTGGACAAGGTCAAGCCTGCGTGTTCTCATTACGCGTGCTTCAGCGTATGTTGAAGGATTTAACGGCAGCTGTTCTAGTGTTGGATTTACGAGGGTGTGAGCAGTTTGTTCTCTCTCTCTCTCTCTGTTAGTGTGCGAAAGTGTGAGGAGTAAATGGAGAAATAGATGATACATCCTGTCTATCACTCACTGAGGTATCAAACCACCCATACCCCCCATACCCCCCTCCCAAACAAACACACACAAGCACTGAATATTTCATCAACACCATCAACAGAAAATAAACAAAGAATTACCCTGGTAGCTCAAAAATATCAAGACATCTGTTCATTGAGTGTGTTTTCATCTGGAAAATGTCTTATTTTTGTTCCATGTAATAAAGCAAGAGGCAAAGATTAAAATCTTTTTGCAGTGCTTATTGTTTAGTTTTTCTTGAAGTAGTCCAAGAAAACAATAATAATAGTGTTTTACAGTTATATTTTGGTATGTATTTTGGTAAGGGAGTCCTTCCCAAATAATATTTGGGTCTACTTGGCATTAAAAACTTTTAAAAAGCCTTAGTTTAGACATTGAGATTACCCATAAAGGGTTACTCAACGCCAAAATTAAAATTTTTGTCATTTTATTTACCCACATGTCCAAACCCATAAAAGCTTTGTTAATCTTCGGAGCACAATTTAAAATATTTTAGATGAAAACCTGGCTTGTAACTGTCCCATTGACTGCCAAGTAATGGAAATAAAACAAAAATGTAAAAATTGTTAAAACCAAATGCAATGCTTTCCAGATGATGTTCGTTCACTGATGTCTCGATAAGAAACTGGGTAACTTGTCTCGTTCCTTCAGTGATTGTTTTAAATTGGCATTTGGTTTCAGTTAAAGCCTATCCCTCACCACCTCCACTTCTGCTCTGCCGCTCCATGATGTGTCTTATTATATTAATCCCTTTGCCGTGATAAGAAGTCTTGATATCGTGTCATGTGTGTGTGTTGTAGGTTTTACCTCAGGGGAGATATCGCTGACCGATATCGAACAAAACATGGTGACTCAGTTAGGCAGTGAGAGTCTTCTTTCTTCGGGTCTTACTGTGACTTAATCGTATCTTAAAATCAATGCGTGGTGCTACTTAAGCTATGGCAGTGGCTGTGGCCAATAGATTACTGCAGACCAGCGTCCAGGAGGCAGTTTGATATAGATCAGGTTCAGGGTGCGGGCATCATTTCCAGGAATGAGGGCAGAATGGTGTATTGAGTGCTATGTTTTATGTTGTTGAGGACTTATCGGACAGTCCAGAATTTTCAGGATACTGAAATCCTTGCACTTGTGAGATCAACTATAATATGGTCTGTCCCTACTGTCCATTTTTTATTTTCTTTTTTTTTAGTTTCTAGTTCACAGGGCCATTGCAGCTTTTATCTGCAAGTTTTTTATCTAATGAATTTTGTTCTTTTATTGCTAATTTTTATCTAGTGCATTGTGTTAGCTCATGCAGTCTGATGCATTTTGAATTGTCTGTTATTCTTTTTATTTTGATGTGTCAGGTTTTTTTTGTAATAAATGCTAAATTGTATTTACATTTTTATATTTTTATTCAGTTAGAATTCTTTTTCTTTTCTTTTGTTGTTTTTTAATAACTAATGGACAAAGAATGTACATGCTGCATTTTGATATCATATGGCATGATTATAGCATAATTCTGTTTGAAATGCACAACACTGTACTTTACCGTTGCATTATGCATGCTGTTTCACATACAGAATTAGTAAGCACTTTGCATTCTGTAGCCATCTACTTTATATAGCAATATTACCCATATCTCCTTACCCAGAGTTTTCCAGGTATTTTGAATTATCAAGTAGCATCAAGAAGTATTAAGTATTAATGCTAAATTATGCTCTTTAATATTAAGTGACTGCCAGAGTCTGTAAAATGAAGTTTGTGGCCATTTTTTTTCTCTTTAAATGCCACATCTGCTTGCTTGAGTCACTGATGAAAACGTGTCTCTTCAATGTCTCTTCACATTTAGGAATGTATTATGAGAAAGTCAGCGAACTTTGAAGGCAGATTTTAATGCACTACATTAATCATGCTATTTACATAGCTTTTCTCACTTCTCATAAAAACCGGCATGTCCCAGTCGACGGCTACAGATTAGTTTGCGACTTTTATGTAATACTTTTAATATTAAGCTCAGCTTGGTAGCTTTTTGTCTATTCTCAGAGTGCATTAAAAGCATCTTTTAATCAGCCAGCCTTGTTAGCGTGCCAAGAACACTATTGAAATAAGACACTTCATACTCGGCCCCTAAGAGAGCGATTACGGTCCCCTAGTGAAGAGAGGGTCTGTGCAAATTCACCAGATTCAATCATTTCTATGTTAAAAGCCTGCTGCATTATTTTCAGAACAATAAGTCATAATTTAGGCAGCCAAGCAGGAGGCAGCAGGTCTTGTTTGATACGTGTGCTACCTTTTGTTCGAAGGTCCTGTTCCCCTGCTGCAGTCGCTTTCCATTATGAAATTAATAAGCCAAAGCTAGAAAAAGACATCCGTGTGGAGGGGTGTCATGTTGGAGGCTCCCGGGTCGCCTCCTCCGCACCATCAGAGGGAGCTCTCGCCAGAATTCTGACTGGCCATTCGGACTCCTTCCCTTGCCCCACACCTGGGCCAGAGCGCACTTACCTGTCTCTGGCCACTCCCACTGTCCCGTTCCTCCCGTATTTAACCGAGCCCTGGACGTGGCTCAACGCGAAGTCTTGATTTGCCATGGTGATCAATTCCGAGCGTTTATTCCCTGCATTGCCTTTAGTAATTGACTTGGACTGTTTATCTCTGCCGATCGTTTTCTGTCTGCCCCAACCTTGCCTGACCACAAACTTGGAATCGCCTACCTTGCTCTGTTTGCCGGTGTTGATTCTAACTGTACGACCTTCTTTTAATAAAGCTGCTTATGGATCCAACACAGCTTAGTCCCTCATCAAAAGGGGTGACAGATAAGGTACAAGTATGGTGTTTTGGGAGTCTATGGTTTAATCTGATCATTTGACTCACTTTTCTCTCCTGTTTCTCTTTCTTATCACTATTTTAACTTCTCTTTTTTTAACTTTCTTGTTTATCAGATAAAGCAGCCTTAGCTCAAGAACTGTCTTCTGCGGCAATTGTGACCTATTCAAACCTTTTTTTCATTGTATTTGCTTTTTATTATTAATGTAGCATCTGGCATCAGTTTTCACTTCCCCTTCTGTAGAAAAAAGCGCAACACTCATTCTACAAGGAGTACTGTATCTGTTTAACTATTAGAATAACTAAAAACGTAGGGGTTTTTTGGTTTGTTTTTTGTTTTTTTTAATAAAAGTATCTGGCAACATCAGACGTCAAATGTTTCTCAGTCAAACAGAGTATTTAAAAGGACCTCTACAATAATGTCATCATCTTCATCGATAAAACCTGCTATAAAGAGGGCTTAATTAAGAAATAAGTTATGGCATGTTTTTTTTTTTTTCATCATCATCATCATCATCATAACAAATAAAACATGACATAACATACTTCTTACTTAAGTCATCTTTATGGCGTTTGAAAATGATGACCAAATCATCATCATGAACATGATCATGTTCATCTTCTTCTTCCTCCTCCTCTTCAATAAAATGTGCCATAAAGAGGACTTTATATAAAATATAAAGTAAAATATGTTATGGTTTCATTATTATTAGGCTATTAGTAGTAGTAGTAGTAAAAATGGCACAAAGAGGATTTTTTGTATACCTTTAGAAGATATTGCTAAATTAAAAACAAAAATAGAACTGTTTTTTAGCCTTTTGTGTATGCCAAAAGCGTAGTTCACAGTTTGTTTTAATTTTTCTCTGTAATTGTTTGAGCACCTGTGTTACTTCTTCCCATGTAATATGTATTTGTAAACCTAACAAGTAAAATATACCTTTAATGTCACATTATAACAGTGTATTTTACCCCTGTCTCTTATAGGTGCGTCTAGAATGGCCCACTGATCTGGCAGTGAGCCCAATGGACAATTCACTTTATGTTCTGGACAACAACGTAGTCCTGCAGATCTCAGAGAACCATCAGGTGAGGATTGTAGCAGGAAGGCCAATGCACTGCCAGGTACCTGGTCTGGATCACTTCCTAGTCAGCAAAATCGCCATCCACGCCACCTTGGAGTCTGCCAATGCTCTCGCCGTCTCCCACAATGGCTTGCTTTACATCTCCGAGTCGGACGAGAAGAAGATCAACCGCGTACGTCAGGTCTCAACCAACGGGGAGATCTCTTTGGTCGCTGGTGCCCCCAGTGGCTGCGACTGCAAGAACGACGCTAACTGTGACTGCTACTCGGGCGACGACGGCTATGCCAAAGACGCCAAGCTAAACGCACCCTCCTCTTTGGCGGTTTCACCTGACGGAGAACTCTTCATTGCTGACCTGGGTAACATACGCATTCGATATGTCAGGAGGAACAAAGCATTCCTGAACCCACTCAACATGTATGAGGTTTCTTCGCCCATCGATGACGAACTCTACCTGTTTGACGTGAACGGCAGTCACATCTTCACTCAGAGCCTGACCACTGGAGACCACCTTTACAACTTCACCTACTTTGGAGAAGGTGACCTGAGCAGCATCGTGGACAAGAATAAGAACAAAGTGACCATTCGTAGAGACACAACGGGACTGCCGCTCTGGCTGATGGGTCCTGATGGCCAGACGTTCTGGTTCACCATTGGAACTAATAATGCGCTGAAGAGTGTTGCTGCCCAGGGTCAAGAGCTTGCCATGATGACTTATCATGGAAGCTCAGGTCTGCTGGCCACAAAAAGCGATGAAGACGGATGGACGACTTTCTACGAGTGAGTATAATTTCTACTTTCTGTTTACTGTTTTCTATACTAAAGGTTAATAACTTTTTCCATGGCACATCAAGTGTAGAAACTATTTTAATTAATTTATTTGTTTTTATTTGTTTATTTTCCAGATTTAGCTCAGGCAAGATATAACATTTGTGAGAAGCATTTATAGCACTAATTTTTAATATTAACAGTAATGATTTTACATACACAAAATATACACATTTACACTATATAAGTTGTATAATATTAATGTTACTATTCTTACAGTCCTAATTATTTTCTTAATATTGTGTATTTATGCAAGCATATATTATTAACAGCTAGACGGATGGATGGATAGATATAGTGAGGTAAATATAATATATTGTTATATTCAACAACAAACATTTTAAAATATTATTTTTACATATATTATACAAATAAAACACATTTACATCATACAAATGTACAGTATATGATGCAAATGTTTATATATATATATATATATATATATATATATATATATATATATATAATGCTGATCTTATAATCTTTGCATAATGTTTTATCATGAAAATATTATATATCAGAAATAATTTATTTTTAATTTTAGTATTTAGATTTTTTTAATTGTATAACACACAAATAAAATATATATGTACATTTGTATGTTATATTGTATTGCAAATTAATATTTATTTTTAACATTTTAGCATAATTAACATTATATTTAACGTTTGGATTTTCTTTTTTATTATATGCATGTACAACATGTAATACACAAAAATATACATAATTTACATGTATATGTTATGTAAATATTAATAATCTTACATACTCATAAATGATGATTATTATTATTATTATTATTATTAAATTTAACGTTTATATTTTATTTTTTTTTAAATATATGTTTAGGGATAATTACTACTTTTAAAACAGTGACATCATCTACAGTGCCCATACCTTTTTTACAATATGTTTTATACTTATTCAGGCTTTATCTTAAAAAGACAAATCAGTTTTTGGCTGCATAAACAGTTTGACATTCATCACTGCATACTTCACAGCGAGCTTCACTCGTCACTGGAAGCTAAATTTACTCTTGCTCAGCGTAAATTGCAAAGGTCTTGGTTGGCTGTGGGTCATGTTACTGTAGATACAGTCAAGAGTTCACAAGGTCTCTGTGGTTTATTGGACTTCAGTCATCTGCTGTAAGGTAATTGGTTTCAGGAGTATCTCCACCATCGTCTGCTTCTGCAGTTCAGGCACTCATTTTCTTTTCACATTCTCACAGTCTTTCCTTTAATACTCATTTGGATTATATGAATAAAAAAAAGTTTATTTTTGAAATCAACTTAATTTTAGTCTTGCCTGTAGACCTATTTGTTTTTTGGATGCCCACCCAAATAGGAAATCCATACACCCCTGAAAGTGATTCATTATTAACTGAAATGTAAACCTTTTCTAGAGAAAATTATTTTTTGACTCAGCCCTCAGTCTGTATAAGAGAACAGAAAATGTATTTGCATTAATACTCATGTAGCATATTCATAGCATTACATTCATTTGACCTTGACTGTAGGCAAAACTAATTTAAAACTACTTCACACACATTTATTGCTTGTACTGTTTATTTTAATGTACAAATGCTGCATATTTGATAAGGCACACTAAATGCTTGTAGATAACCAGCCATAAATGGCATTGCCTCAAGCGTTAAAGAAAGTTCAGGTTTCCTTTCTTTGTTTCAGTCCCATGCTGTCATATCATTTATTTAATCCCCTGTTTGCCAAATGAACAAATGGTAGGCAAAGTACATTTACTCAATAATTGCAATTAGTGAAAGAGAAAAAACAATAATTAACATCAGGAATAGTTGCTCTGTTGTTTTTTTTTGTTTGTTTTTTTCCCTTCCTAGCAATTAGAAGCGTCCATTCCCTCAGGCAACATGAGGTCGTCTTTTGTGATAAAGAAAGCTTGGTTGTTGTTTTTTTCCTCCTCTTTTTTGTAATTTGTAATTTGATGTTTTATTTTGCGTAATTAACTCTGAAGGTCAAGCTGCCATGGGAGGGTCAAAGTCACTGTTTTCCTGCACTAGAACAGAGCAGTCTAAACAATTTATCTGCACTCTCCAAAGTGTGGCAGACACGGTTTATCATCTCTGCCACCTGAATTCATTAAGTCCCTGTGAAGCGTGTTTGCCTGCGGACGTTACACCGGCCAGGACTCGTGCAGAAACTGTACACCGAGCAGCGCACACTTAACAAAGACTTGTGCTACGATATGGGTCTAACCAGCTCTGGAAAAAAATGCATTTTTGTGTGTACTAACAATAATAATTAGATTCAACCTTTCAGTTCCATTTTTAATTCTGAAACATTTGCAGTTAAGCATATGCTTAAAAAATGAATTGACCTCAAAAATAATTTTACTTGTACTCAAAAACATTTATTTCAGTGCATGGACAGTTAGGCTTTTCAGCTTAAAAAAAATTAATTTAATTTAGTGCCGTCAAACTTTTAATCGCAATTAATCGCATGTATGTGTATACTTCAGAAAAATATAAAATGTTTATTTAAAATATGAATTGTATGAATGTAATCATAGATGCATGTAAATATTTTTCTAAATATAAACTCTATGTGTGTATATTTATACATAATAAATATTCACTAAACACACACATATATTATGCAAACAAAAACTTTTATTTTGGATGACAGCACTATTTAAAATATTTGTATTATAGGTATTAAGTGTTCAAAGAGCCTACTGTTAGGTTAATCATTTTAATTATATACAGTAGGTTTATTTATTTGTTCATTTTATTTTTATGTTTAATATTATTGATTTTAAAGTGTCTTTGAGCTTTGAAACAATGAATTAAAGGGATAGTTCACCCAAATATGAAATTATACTATCTTTTACTCACCTTTGAAGCATCCTAAGTGTATGTGACTTTCTACTTTCAGACGAATCCAATCAGAGTTATAATAAAAATTGTCCAGACCCCTCCAAGCCTTTGAATGGGTTTGATAGCCATTACACTTGGAAGACGTGAAATAACGTGTGCGTATTCATAATAAAACGTCCCTCACGCGGCCCCAGGGGGTGAATAAGGTCCCCCTGTAGCCAATCCAATCCAATCCAATATTACTGTTTTTACTGTGCTGATGATCAAATACAAGTCTTGGTGAGCATAAAAGACTTATATACTCTTATAGACTCTATGCTTTTGCCAGGATTTGAAAAAACTCATGTTTTCATGTCAGTCATATACTGTAACCACAAAAGGTGTCATTCACACAGTTGTTTCCGAGTTCTTTCTTTCCCCCGCTGTATTTGTGTCCTGTAATGTGAACTGCAACTATGACTCAGTGGTACATCTCGACCAGTACTTCAATCCCAGGGTACTTTGAGGCGGTCAGTTCTCCATGACTACAATAGACTGCTGCTCTAAAAAGGAGATGTTTGGTCACCAAGATGAATCAGTCGGCACTTACTCCACACTGTGCCTGCTGAGAGAGCTCTCACGTGGAGGCTGGCAAATAAAAAATATAGGGAGGAAAGGAACAAAGTAGGAGAAGAAAACAGGATAATTTAGTTTGCTTGCCAGAGAACAGAACAAAACCGTTGTGGGTCGACTGCAGTCATTCACTCCTCTATTTAGTTGCCAGCCCATAACCTCCTTTCTCTGCCTCTTGAAAAAAGGGAGCAGCAAAAATGATACAATGAAAGAGTTTTGGATGGGGAATAAAGGGGCTGATAAGAAGCGTATCACAGAAGCTTTCCTCTTTATTACCTCTACAAATGAAAACGGAGGAGATGTATTTTGTTCTTTATATTCACTGATTTTTCTTTAGCGTGTAGTGCCTGTGAAGTCTGTAGTTTAGATGGTCCAAGCACCTGTGTGATAAGGAAGTCTTGGATTCAAATCCCAAAGATATTGCATGGAAGTCATAGAAAATAAAGTAAGTATCCCCACCAAATCAGATTTGTTGTCTTTGAAGATCTTAGTGTTTGTTGCATTCTTTCACAGACTACTTGCTGCTGTCACATCTAGTTGGATGAAAGATCTGTCTGCAAGACTACCATTCTGCACTCAGTTCTTTCTCCCAGTGAAATTGTCGAATTTCATTTTATTTTCAGAACCGAGCAATTTCAGATTAGCCAGTGAATTTGACTCCGTATGGCTGCTCTACAGTGATAGTTGGTTTGAAGCTCAAACTAGTCGTGTTCTTAAGGGATAGTTTCAGGCAAAAATTAAATTTCTGTCATTTTCTCACCCTTCTTTGGAACACAAAAGAAGACTCTTAAAGAAAAAATGGGACCCAAACAGTCATTTCTCAAAATATCATCTTTTGTTTTCCACAGAAGAAAGAAAATCATGAAGACTTGGAATGACATAAGGTCTAGAAAATAATGATTTTTATTTAAGTCGAAGCACTCAGCTTCTCATTCCACAAGGGCCACATTCAAATACAACAAGCCTGTTGAGAAAATTAAGCTTGTATAAGAAGTTCTTCATGCAGTTGCTTAACAATTAAGGTCAGATTGAAGTTGAAGTGTTATTTTTGTGCTACTTGCATAAGCATACCGAACTAGAACAATAATGATGTCTACTACAGTGGTAAACAGTTTCAAAAACTGAGAAGAGACCTTCAGCCCTTTTCTATTATGTTCCAAAATGTTTTGTTTTGCAACACAGTTACTTTTTTTTTGGCCGTTCTCTTGCTTGTCCAGCTCACTTTGACAGTCCCTTATTAGAAAACCAGACCTGCATTTGATTAAAATCCACAGTTGGTCTCATTAAAGTCAAGTCATATTTTTTCACACTCTGTTCCCTCCATCTCCTCAGGTATGACAACTATGGGCGGCTGACAAACGTGACTTACCCCACGGGCAGGGTGAGCAGTTACCGCACTGATTCAGACAGTACTGTCCGGGTGCAAACCGAGGGCTCCAACAAAGAGGACATCACAGTCACCACCAACCTCTCGGCCTCAGGAACCTTCTACACGCTCATGCAAGGTAAGAATATCTGCAAAGCACTAATCCTAGGGGAACATTTCTTGGGACACTATAATTAGCCTACTTAAAACAAATAGTGCATTCAAGTCGTATTGGATAGATTGTATTTACGAGTTGAATGCACATGAATGGCACTACAAAGTCGTTGTTATGAGTGGGAAACCCACAATTTTCTTTAAGTCCAGAGTTTCAGAATTGTGGGCGTGTTGGTAAGAAAACATGTCAGATGCAGTAAACGCAGCCAAATACTAGATGTGCAGTGTCTGTATTAACAGTAAATTTGTTGAAATTAATGAAATTATGATTTATTATAATGTAAAATTTAATATTTAGTTACATATACAAAATATTATATTACTGTATAATTACCATATAACAAATAATGATTTGATTTACATCAACCTTCAGAAATTGAATAAAAAGAGGGGAATAAAGCAAAAATAAAATAATGCACATTCTTTATTCATCATTTTGTAAAAAAAACATTTATGTAGAAAAGTTAAATCGCCATCTTCTTCCGACCAAAGTGATTTGAACCTGTAAGCGTTATTATGATTTGTCAATTTGTAAGTACGAACATCCCAGGAGGACTTAAACACAGCCCTCTAAGGTTCGATGGTCATTTTTGAAATGCCTCTCGTGCTTGCAAGTGCGTCTCCTATCTCCCATCTCCTCTAAAACTGTCGGCCAAGATTACATTTCATATTTGAAATCAGTGATGAAATCTGACAACACCTGTATCATAAATGTTGTTTAATTAGCTCAAATCGCGTTTAAAAAAAGCTTATTTCTCACGCTAGACCAGCCAGTGCACATGCACAGTCTTGAGCACACGTCTCAGAACGCTGACGGCTTCTATAGCAACCAGGACTTGTGAAGGCGCGATGACTTTACCTACTAGCGACTGGCTCTTTTACTCAGAAGGCGGGGCTTCGTTCAGTTGAGCATTGCATTTTTCCCCCATTCAAAACTATAGGAGTGACACATTTTGAGCTTTCTATAGTCTTTGTATTAGCCTAGACACTGTAAATTCAGTACATTTCAAGAGTTAGTTCACAAAAATTTAATTCTGCCATCATTTACTCGCCTTCATGTCATTCCAAACCTATATGATGTGTAAGCTCCAAAATGTAAAAAGAAAAAAAAAAATCATAATGAAAGTATGTTTTGTACTTTATATGTCAAAGCTTTTGTAGACATTAGACTATTGAATTAAGAACTGTTGAATCATTAAATAACTGAGCTGAACTCAAGAACTGGATAAAATAATAAAATGCATTTTTAAGCTAGTCCTTTTTAATTAATCATTTGTTCGTATTCACAAATCAGACTGAATGATTTGTGTCTGAATCAAAGTAATCAGTTTCTCAAGCTCACTCACTCTGAATTGAATGATTCAGTCATACTGGTACATGAGTCAACAGCTCATTAGAGGAGAAAATTACTAGTGAATAATGAATTAGTGATAATGGATTTTTTTATTCAGCGAGGACCAAATACACTAAAATTACAGATATCTGCAATGTAATAAAATATATTTCCAAATTTTATTTAGCAGCATGACCATTTTTCAACTAATACGCATAAGAAGAAATGTTTCTTAAATGGCAAATTAGCATATTAGAATAATGTATATAGTAATAATAAAGGATCGTATATATGACTGCAGAAAAATCAGCTTTAACATTTTTAAATATTTTATATTTATTAAAACAGTTGGCAGTTCACTATATTATTGTTTTAGATTTTGATCAAATAAATTAGGACTGGACAATATATTGCACAATATATTCATTCGCATCTCATCAGTAAAGCCAGTTCCTTGATTCCCTGCACATGAATATATTGTGCGACATATTGTCCAGCCCTGAAATAAATGCAGCCTTGGTGAACCAAAGAGGCTTCTTTCAAAAACATACATTTAAGTGACTTGTACCAGTTTTATGGCCGTATTTGGTCACTAAGAAAATTCTTCCAAATATTACATTAAGATAGTTGTTTGGAAACGACATGAGGGTGAGTAAATAAGGGAAACAAAGGAACAGGTCACCCAAAAGTAATTGCTTCCTTTGTTCTCTTATATACTGGAAACTTAGTAGCTGTACGTAATGTAAAATAACTGTGAGGCAAAATTGATATGTTTGTGGGAAGCAAACAAACCTCTTCTTCGTGAAATCAATAGAGGAATGAGTGTTTGTATTTTCTCTAAAATCGCAAGACCGCCCACTCATGAAGACAGAAGTCTAGATTGATTTCCTGTCCACCACTTTTGTTTGTTCCAGCCTCCCTTTTTCACCAAGCTTCTGCTTTTCCTGTCCATCTTAGAAAACCAAATCTTAATCGCTTTGGCCCTTGAGACAGAGGGGTGTGGTTGGGGTCAGGGGCCGCCATTCTAGCTTGTGATTTTCCTTGCATACTTTGGCATTTCGATATCCTGTTTTTCACCTAACCAAGCGCTCCATCGATTCCCAATAAATAGCTTTGAACTCCCTGTGCCCTGCTCTATTTCCTCAGAAACTGTAAAGATTTTTCTGCGCTCCTGTGAGCGTTTGATTTGAAGGGCTGTCCTCCTCCCTTGGGCTTCAGTTGGTTTACCGACGACTGCTTTTGAGAGAAGAGGTAGAGGGCGTAAAGTTCTGCTGGTGTTCTTATCCTGGACTAAACTAATGGTCACCTACGCATGGTGACCTTGTCCTGGACATCTGCTGGAGAGAGAGAAAGAGGGCTTACTGCCAAACACTTTGCTGCTAATTAATTCACCATTGTCTGCTTTGTAAACGGAAACCAGGTTGGCTTTAGCTCCAACACAGAGTTTTGTGCACGCAATCTGGATATGCATTTCACGGAGGTGGTGACCTTGTGCTGTTTATTGACTTTTCAAGGTTGAGTGAGCGTGTGTTCGATTTCCAGGTCATTCAGCCAGAGGTTTTTTCAGGGCACCAATATTATTTACCTGAATAAGCCATCAAAGACAAGTATGCAAGTACTGCTTTTATATTTGGCACTGTTATGATCCAATGTATGCACAAGTTTGTTTATCTTCAAAGACATTATAAAGAGGACGAAAGGGACAGTTCTGCCTTTCAATTAAAAGCAAGCCAACTGTTTTATAGAATTTTTGGAAGTAAATGTGCTAAATTTAAGATGTCATTGCTATCAGATATTATCATAAGAAGAATGTTTCTTCTAAAAAATTGTGAGATAAAGTTAAAAACAGAAATAGTCATATTGTTAGATATGAATTTGTTACAAGAAATGAGGTCACACTGCAAGATACAATACTTGCAAATGCTAGAAATAAATTAATTATTACAAAATGTAAATGCAACTTTATATGTCGCTAAATCACTATTATGAGATATAGTTAGATTTCAGCAAATATTGTTGTGTTTATGAGTAATAGTCACATTGTGAATATATTTGTTATGAAATAGTCATATTTCCAAATATGCAACTGCTAGAGACCAAATCATTGACAATTAATAATCTGACAAAGTTGCATTACGGAGAAGGTCACATTGTTTCCAATTCATAATGAAAAAGTCACATTGTGAGAAAATTTGTGAAATATAGAGTCACGTTGTGAGTTATGAAGTTGCAGCTGCTATAAACAAAGTTCTAGTTATAAGATATAAAGTCATATTTTGACAATAAGATTTGTGTTTATGGGAAATACTGTCACAAAATTGTGAGAAGAGATTGTGTATTTTTTATACTTGACAGATGTAACATTTGAATAAATTTTAGCATCACATGAACATTTGTGTTATTCATAATAAAGTAGATGTTAGTGCAGAAATTAGCTGCCTGAGGGTATTAGCACGATGGCTGCCAAGTGCTTTGTTTAGCTGTTTTCTGTCACAAACTGACTTTGACTGTATTTAATTGGAATAGAATTACTTTAAAATATCACTTTGTTTATTTTTAACAAGGAATAAGAGTGTTGACTGGCTACATGTTAGCTTCGCATGCTAGCTTGTTTATATGGCTGCTGTCTGCACTGCTTTTGCTGAGTAATTAATTCCCTTTGACACGTAATGAGTTTCATCAAAGCATTCACTGACATCTTCTCATTTGGTACATCGTTCTTGTTAACAGGCTGTCTCACATTCGCTGTCTTCTCTCTTTATTTCTGTCAGGTTCACCCCCTTTTTCTCTTTCACTGTTTTCCATCTTCCATGTCCCTCCAAAGCGCTTAGCGAGACCACCTGGGGATGGAGACAGACAGTTTCAGATTTAGTTGCATCTCAGTTGCCACAGGCAGACGGCTTCAACTATGATAGCTTTCTGCTTCTCTTTCCCTCCCTCTCTCTCTTTCGGTCTTCCGAGGGCAACTCAAAGACTAACTAGGCTTTGAATCATCCCTTTGTTTCACTGTCTGCCTGGTCTTATTCAACAAATAGTGGCGTCATAAATTCGGCTGCCATTTTGAGAGAAAAACAGTGTGTAACCAATGATGGGTGGAAATTAGTCATAGTCTGTAAATTCTGTCAGCTTTTACTGATACTGTTGGAAAATAATTCCAAAATGTTTTTGCAATACATATGAGACCAGTTTGTTTGTTTTTAAATCGTAGATCAAGTCAAAAACAGCTACTACATTGGTCTGGATGGCTCTTTGCGCCTGGTATTGGCCAACGGTATGGAAGTGTCTCTTCACACTGAGCCTCACCTGCTGTCAGGAACAGTCAACCCGACCATAAGCAAGAGAAATGTCACTCTGCCCATTGACAATGGACTCAATCTGGTGGAATGGAGACAAAGGAAAGAACAGGCACGAGGACAGGTCACAGTGTATGGACGCAGACTCAGGGTAAGAACGTCAAAAAAATTTATCTTCAAATTTAATGCTGCCACATCTAAGTTTTTTTTCTCTTATTTGTATGTGAATTTCAGAGTCTAATTATTTCTAAAACGCTGGCAGTTCTGTGCTGTTACTGGAAAAGATGGTAAAAGAATATATATATAGTAACAGGACCACAGCCATTTAAGCACAAATGTTATTAGAGAGTGAGTGGAAGAATTTTAGACACATTTAAGAAAAATTATGAGAGCTATGAAGCCCGCTGGCAGCACATCCAAGGCCGAATTGTTTGAAAATGATACAAAAGCTACTATTTATACTGTTGACAAGCTATTTATTAATTTAAAAGATGCTTTTATATCCCAAGCAATTTACAAATAAATAAAATACATCTAATCTTGAAAACTGAGTATCTAATTATGGTGTAATGATATTGGCGATAGATTATTTGTGATTGATTGGATTTAAAAGCATTATATTTTATATTGCATTTTATTTATAATTTATGGTTTTTGGATTGTATAATAAATATCAGTAACAACACACATAATTATTTTTGTTCAAATACCTAATATTTTAAAACTAAGATAAGGGTCAATATCACCACAGAGTGCCTTTCAGCTCTCACATTCCTCAAAAATGTTGGTTTTAATTTCCCATACGACAGGGTTGACAACCATTCAAGGGACATGGACAAACTCTTCTTTTTTATTAAATAGAAATATAGTTTTTATTATCGAAAGATCAACACACTCAATTTGAGTAATCACATATACAAAAAATTTATAGGAGATCAACATTTTTGCATTTTATGATTTGACAAAATTCTACTGTCATTTAAATTTAATGAGCCAGTGCATAAGACATTGCAAAATAACGTACATACTCTTACACAAATCTAGAAAATGTATCTAAAGAGCCAAGTAATGCTTTTGTTATAAATATAAAAACTTAGCCTAATATAACACACCCTGTTATCATAGCAAATGAGTGGTTTCTGTACAGGACACCAAAAAGCACCCTACAGTGATACTGACCGACAAATTTTTAATTATTCCTGTGACCTAATCTTTACATTTTACATTTGTATTTTATTTGTATTTATCAAATAAAAACTCTCATTGTGTTTTGCGAGACACTGTACAACCTACTTGTTATCTCACATAGTCAGGTAATTGTATACAGACCCCAGTGTTACCTCAGAGTTGTCATCTGCTCATCCGGAGTTAATTTTATGCAGGCACAGTTCCATACCACGTAGTCACACCTCCACATAGCAGCTCATCTGAGCATCAAAGCCCCTGTTCTTGCAGTAATTGCTTCTCGATTATAATCTCTGCTGCTTCTTCTCATCAGTCTCAGAGTCACACACGCTGCGCCTGTCCTTTAGACTGATCACTCTTATTATGGCTGCCCTGTAGAGTCTAGCTAGGCCTTACCGGTCAAGTAGCTGCTTTCCAAGGTCACTTTGCTCATGTGAGTGCATGTGTGTGTCTCAGAGGTCGATCCATCATTCAGAAGCCGTGTCTCTATGACCCTGAGGGCTGAGGTCACCGCCCAGGGCAGGGTTGACTCTCTCATGATCAAAACCCTTAGGGTTTCCTCAGACAGCATCTGATGTCTTCATAATTCTTGTGCTACCAGTAATGGGGCCACCTCACAGCTTTTGCAAGATGATATACTGCATGTCCATATACAGATTACCATTTAAAAGTTTGGTGTCAGTAAGATTTTAGCAATTAATGTTTTTATTCATCACGAATGCATTAAATTTATTTAAATTTTATAGTAAGGAAATTTATGATACTACAAATGATTTCTGTTTGTAAAATTGTTCTTTTGAACTTTCTGTTCATTAAAGAATCTTGAAAATAAATGCATAATTTATTTACACAAGTATTTTTAACAGTGATAATAATAAAATTGGAATAATAATGGTTATATATATGTTAAGTTATTAATATATATATATGGATGAGTTATTTTAAATCTTATAATGCATATTGCACTTATTTTTGTGTTTGTGTGTATATATATATAAACCTTCACTCGTAAATTATTAATTTATGCTGCCTTAAGTACCTTATTGCTTTTATAAAACGGTTACCACACAATACAAAATATTAAAACTAAAAATACATATTGAAATATTACTTTTTTGAAGCAAGTTCATTAAATGCAGTCCTTCCGCTAAAAAAATAGTTCCTGACAGTAACTGTAAACGGCAAGAGAATGTTCTGAACATGTCTTTCATCTAATGGAGCTTAAATAAAAACAGAGAATATCAAAGAATAGTTTATCATCTGCTGATTTAGTTTTTAACACCATATATGATATTTTCTCACACACATACATCTGCTTATCTCTCAGCATGAGAAAACGTCTGTTTTCTGTCTTCTAGTTTCAAAACAGACTGATTTGTGGCATAGTGCAAGATTGCAATGTCTTGACGTCATTTAATAAGACATTTAATTTTGTAGAAATGCATAATACACGGAACGGTTTTAATGCTGTATTATAGATTGTTTATGTTGCTAACAGTGGTTGCTAAGAGTGTTGCTCAATAATACACAGAACCTGTATCGTGCTGTATCATGAATAAAATACAGCTGCTGACCAATCAAAAAAAAAAATATATATATATACGTATATGTATATGAAAATCCCTTTGAGTGCAGACTGTGGAAAGATTCCGCTTATAAGTATGAACCAAAAGACAATCCATACTGAAATCACTGAGCAACCTTGAGTGACGTGTCAAGTGATATTACGTGGGTGGATGAGTGGGTGAATGTGTCAAATTGTATGTGTGTGTGTGTTGTATCAGGGGTGAAGCTACTGGCTGTGAGGATGTTTGTCAAGTTGACATGAAGCCAAGAGAATTAAGGGTAGAACAGAACAGGTTTAAATAAGCATATATGGTATTACAATGATTCTTTAGGAAAATTGTATTATAATGATTTCAACCTACATCAGTGATTTTAATGTGTGTATTCATTGCTTTGCCACAGTTCAGATAACAAAGCTTCTATAAATCTTTCTATAAGACTACCAATTACAATATTGTGATGCATAACCATCAGTTGATTTAGATTTATGTTGCAGTGTGTTTCGAATGAAGATGTAGTTGGTGATACCAATCCCTAGTAGAAATGTGGGTCACTAGCAGCCTGAAGAATTACTGTGGTCAGATGTCCATCACATTGGTTACTACACACCATCAAGAACAGCTGCCAGGCCATCAAAATTATTCTTGTCTCCATAGCAACCACATCTCCTGACAACAACAGAGCTCTGGAAAAATAGTAGTGTAAATTGTCCCCTCACAGCAAGCTCAAATCCCAAAAACCGCTGAAGGCTTAAACGCAAGGCCTCGACTGACAGTTCTCTAAATGTTTGCTTTATGTTATTAGAACGGTGTCCTATACTGCCTCCAAACAAACAAAACCAGCACGTGGGCAAGTGTGTTTACTGAAGGAAGCGACAAATCGCACTGAGCAAACAAGATTACAGTTCTTACCACAGCAGCGGACGGGGAAAAATTCTAAATGAATGGCAAAGCGACAAGCAAATATTGAATTTGAAGAACAAAAACTTGAATAAATTTTTTATGATGGCGGAGAAGAAAATCAAATGCTGTTTGACAGATTTGTTGACTTTTCGAATATGGGAAATTTCAATTATTGATGGTGATTTATGAAAACAAACGTAACTTACAAGTTGTTTATTCATTGCCAAAAGTGCATTAGTGACAGTCCTAAGATATTCTCGTAATTAGCCGAGTTATGAAAAAAGTGTTGTCTTTTGTTCCTAGTTTTAATCGTTGTTTGTTTGACAAACAGAAGTCGGGTAATCTCAAAGCAGTTGTATTTTGATCAGCAAAGCATGCAAATTTCATCCGGCTGTCAAAGAAAGGAGGAAGAAACATGCAAGTGTCTTTCTAACATTCTCCAATACTGTTTGTGAATTATACAAAAAAAAATTGGGAATTTCAATCAGCAAAACATCAACTATAATGGTTAGTTGTTTGTTTTTAATCTCAAATAATTAATTTCTTTAACAAAAGACTAAGAGACATGTTTCACAGAATGTGCGTGCTCCTTTTTTCCGTACAATGAATAGGAATAGCACCTGTAACCAGTTTCTTGGTATTATGAATGTTGAATAACAATGTTATGTTGAATGTGAACAACAGTGATGCTACGTAATTTGTCGATATACTGCCTTGTATTGAAGAATGCTTGAGCAACTTGCTTTGTGATTTTCGTTTGAGTGTCAAAATTAGTACCACATAAAAATGTAGATACTGTTGAAATATGCCTTATCTAACATAGGGAATAATAAGGTTTAGGGGAAGTACACCCTGCTTTTTGTCTTTGTCCTTTTTGGGGGTTCTTAGACACTCCATCACCCCCTGTTTTTCCCACCCTGCCCATGTCCAATCTCCTTCCTCCCGCCATACTTGCTTTCCTAAAGCTTAGTCCATTTAAAGGAATGTCCAATTTAAGACATTCCCCTTGAGTGGGTTTCCATTCTCCAGAGGCCCAGGATCTCACTGCCAAAAGAGCTTTTTTTTTCCAGCCCGTTGGGCCTCTGCTCAACCAGAGTCTGGCATGAGCACCCAGCCTTCCCTTTCATTCTCTCTTCATTTTTTTCATTTTTTTCTTCATTTCAGTCCCCTGTCATCCTACTCTGGACAAATCGGCCCTTGACAAAAGTTCTCTCATCCTCAGAGCTATAAAAGCCTGGCTTTTTGATGAATTGGAATGTCTAGTAATTAACACTTAAGTGAATTGTGAAACCAAAATGAATAACAGAAATAATAACTGTTTTCGAACTGGTTTCTGGTTTTAAAACAAGATGGGTGGATGGATGGGTGGATGGATGGATGGATGTGTGGTAGATAGACAGACTGATTGATTCTTTGAGGAAGTTTTCAATCCTGATATCTTCAGAAAAAAAAGAGTCAAGCTGTATTTGAAAAAGCGAGAGTCGGAGAAATAGGGGCCATGTTCATCAGTAGGTGGGTGAGGCTTAAAGGAGTGGGGAGGGAAAAATATCTGCCCTTTATTCTGTCAAACTCTTTGTTCTGTCACCACTACCGGGAATTCTCCTATTCATGAGCTGCTTGCTTTTAATGTAAAATAATCCTCTCAATTAGGTATTAGTGACATTAATTGGCCCCAGTGTAATTGTCCCTTCACAGATGAGAGCTCCCAGCATGCCCACGAGGAGGAGAGAGAGCAAAAGCTTGCTTGCTGCTCTTCCCCCCGTCGGCCATACCACTGGACCAAAGCCAACAACAACTCGCAAAATCACTTTAAGACTCTGTTAAGCCTTGCCAGCAGTGAGCCAAGCTGGGTACCAGAGTACCTGATGAGAAAAACCAAGATCACTTAAGGACACATTACATTGATTATAGATATCGGGTTTGTTTAATTATAATGCATTTGAAGACAGATGGTTGTTTCGTCAATACTCATTCAGCCCTGTAGACATAATATGGCAAAGTGTTTTACAACAAATTTTGAGTTTGCATTCATGCCAGACTTAGAAACATGCTAATAAGCATGTTTCGTAAATATATTAGCCAATTTTATAGTCCTTTTAGGTTACCAAGTAGAGTAAAATGCTGCTTAACTTCCTAATACAATGTTGATGTCTAGCTGGATGCCTTATTTAGTTTCCACCAATACTTAAATTAACGTTGCAGCAATAAAGATTCTTGTGCATTGTGCCAAGGGTTGAAGGTATTAAGGTCTCTAAATGCTTGATCGTCCCCCACTTTGACTTGTGTGTGCCTTTGGGATTACTAGCCTTGTAGGACTAGTTCTCAGCTCTGATCTCAGCATGTTTCAGGTTCAGAGGGCTCTGCACATTCGAACTGAGCCAAAAACTCAGTATGACATGTCATTTAAACAATGTAGTGGGCTTTGAACCTCATATGCACCTCAAGTGTCATTGTTTTCCTCATGCTTCAAATGGAAGTGGAAATCTACCCCTCTATAATTCCATCCTTAAAGGCATGGCAAATTATTATACTTATACTCTCATTCTATTTGTTTTAACATGCAGCAAACAAAGCAGTCAGTCAGTTAAAAAGCTTGTGGCCTCTGGAGGTATGCAGTTGAAAGTAAAAAATAATTAGAGTAAAACACAAATTCAAGTTTCAGAGAAGCCACTTTTTGCTATAAAGTTGTTGAATAAATGTTGAATTCAGAGGCCTAATCTTCCTGTCTTTCTTTTTCTGGTATAGGTTCATAACAGGAACTTGTTATCCATGGATTTTGACAGAGTAACCAGGACTGAGAAAGTCTATGATGACCACAGGAAGTTCACCTTAAGGATTCACTATGACCATGCAGGAAGACCTACTTTGTGGGCTCCAAGCAGTCGGCTAAATGGTG
Organism: Enteromius mattozi; assembly: GCA_032359235.1. Lineage (NCBI taxonomy): Eukaryota > Metazoa > Chordata > Actinopteri > Cypriniformes > Cyprinidae > Enteromius > Enteromius mattozi. The sequence continues at coordinate 16,104,027 of JAUMHE010000043.1, read as the reverse complement.
TCAATGTCACATACTCACCAGGTGGTCATATTGCAGGCATCCAAAGGGGCACTATGTCAGTCCGAATGGAATATGACCAAAATGGAAGAATCACCTCAAAGATATTTGCAGATGGAAAATCATGGAGCTACACCTACCTTGAAAAAGTAAGTATCTTTATCTGGAAAAGTATCAGGTTGAAAAATAATTGCAAGTTCTCTTTTATTTTCTTTGTTGAACCCTGTTAATTTGTTACATTAATAGGCTTTAACCTTGTGTGCTTTCACAATGATCTCTGTCTAATCTGCAGCTTGTGTTATGCATTATCGCATGCAGCCTGACAATGTACTTGTTCCTAAAATATCACTGAGAAAAAAGTAAAATGTCACTGTCCTGTTAATTAGAACCAATATCTGAGAAACACAAGACCTTACCGTGTAATTTGAAAATGGCAGCTGTTTAGTACATTGAAGTGCTGACATCCCAATACATGGGTTTAAAAGTATCGATTGTAAGCTCTAAATTCACTCTATTTAATGTTTCTTGCCATTCTAAAATGACCATGTGCTGTTGGTAAAATCAATAACTTCAAAGTAAAAAAAAAGAAAAGAAGAAGAGCTGCTTCCTGTTAAAATATAAACTCCTGAATATCCTCCCACTGACCTCCATTTAAGGTGACATTATTAAAAATGGTATCAGGGGAGGGGGGGGTATGATGACTTAATCCTCATTAAATGAGATTTTGCCCTTCTTCATTTTTCAGTCAGTGTTGTAGAGCAGCATATTTGTAATTTTTATGCACCCTGAAGTGATTCTGTGACACCCTACAGTTTGTTGTGCAGTTAGTCATGTGGTGCAATGTGACTCCTGGGTAGTTAGTGACCTTCACTTTCACTGGGTGGAGAATTTCACATTTAACTGTTTGAAGTGCTCTCAGAATGTGTTAGGAATTACTATGCTTCATTAAATCAGCTTACTGAGCATCATTTTGTCATTTTCCTTTGGCAGTCCATGGTGCTGCTGCTATACAGCCAGCGACAATACATCTTTGAGTTCGACAAGAACGATCGCCTCTCTTCAGTAACAATGCCCAATGTGGCCAGGCAGACCTTGGAGACCACCCGTTCCATCGGCTATTACAGAAACACATACAAGCCACCTGAGGGCAATGCCACAGTTTTGCAAGATTACAGCGAAGATGGACTGCTCCTGCAAACCATCCACCAAGGAACGGGGCGTAGAGTCATCTACAAGTATGGGAAACTCTCTCGTCTGCTGGAAATTCTCTACGATACAACACGGATTGCCTTTTCTTATGATGAATCTGCAGGCATGCTGAAAACGGTGGGGCTTCAAAGCGAGGGCTTTGCGTGTACCATACGCTACAGGCAGATCGGCCCGCTCATCGACAGACAGATCTTTCGTTTCAGTGAAGAGGGCATGGTGAATGCACGTTTTGACTACAACTACGACAACAGCTTCCGGGTCACCAGCATGCAAGCCGTCATCAATGAAACCCCCTTGCCTATTGACCTCTATCGCTACGATGACGTCTCAGGCAAAACGGAACAGTTTGGCAAGTTTGGAGTCATCTACTATGATATTAACCAGATCATTACAACAGCTGTCATGACTCACACCAAACACTTTGATGCCTATGGACGAGTTAAAGAGGTGCAGTATGAGATTTTCCGTTCGCTGATGTACTGGATGATGGTACAGTACGACAACATGGGACGAGTGGTGGCCAAGGAACTTAAAGTGGGGCCCTATGCAAATACCACCCGTTACACCTACGAGTATGATGCTGATGGCCAACTCCAGGTGGTGTCCATCAATGACAAGCCTCTTTGGCGCTACAGCTATGATCTGAATGGAAATTTGCACCTCCTTAGTCCTGGTAATAGTGCCAGGCTTACGCCGCTACGCTATGACATTCGTGACCGCATTACTCGATTGGGTGATGTGCAGTACCGACTGGACGAGGATGGATTCCTCAGGCAGAGAGGCAATGACTTCTTTGAGTATAATTCTGCTGGGTTGCTTGTTAAAGCCTACAACAAAGTTACCGGATGGACCATCAAATACCGCTATGATGGCTTGGGCAGGAGAGTGTCCAGTCGAAGCAGCCAAGGCCACCATCTACAATTGTTCTATGCAGACTTGTCCAGTCCCACCAGAGTCACACACATGTACAATCACTCAAGTTCAGAGATCACCTCGCTCTACTATGACCTTCAGGGCCACCTCTTTGCCATGGAGCTGAGCAGTGGAGATGAGTTCTACGTGGCCTGCGACAACATCGGTACACCGTTGGCTGTTTTCAGTGGTGCCGGTCTCATGATCAAACAGATCCTGCACACAGCTTTTGGGGAAGTGTATTTGGACTCTAACCCAAGTTTCCAGCTAGTTATAGGCTACCAGGGTGGCCTTTATGAGCCCCTTACAAAGCTTGTCCACATGGGACGCAGAGATTACGATGCTCTTGCAGGCCGATGGACAACTCCTGACCATGATGTTTGGAAACGACTCAACAGTAACAACATTGTGCCCTTCAACCTCTACATGTTTAAGAACAACAACCCACTGAGCAACAACCAAGAAACCAAGTGCTACATGACAGGTAAACACAGAATTTCTAATAAATCTTAAGTTGGAACACACTGATTTTAACATTATCCATCTGTTATCCAAATCCAAACTATATGTAGGGTCATAGGGCTGAGAAAGCCTATTCCAGCACCTTGGGCCAAAGGCTGGGAGGGCTATTAAATAGCCTGTAAATAACTGTTACATTTTACCTTTAACAATCTAAAGCACCACAAGCACCTGGTGCCAAGAATCTTTGCACTAGAGTGATAATTTTTCAGGCTCTCGTCCCAGCCCCAGCTTGGGGTGATCTTGCCTCCACATACACTGCTTGTGAGCAATGACAGCACAACAAAGTCCCATTTGTTCTTCATTCAGGTTGTTCCTCTGAAATATCCCATCAGTCTTCGCTTCCCCAGACCTTGCGGGAGGTAAATAGTAGTGAATGCTCCCCAGTGTTAGACAAATAACACAAAGGAGTGTGTGGAACTAGAAACTAGGGGCCGATTCACTTTTCTCTCCACTCGAAAGTGAAATCGCAGCCTTACTCCAAGAAAACAAAACATCATAGTCACATTTGTAGTCTATAATAATTTTTGACTGAAAACAAAGCCTTGGTTTGTGCCCTTGCTATCAAAGGAAATGAACGCTATAGAATCACAATACTGGTTGTTTATGTCAGAGCAGGCTTGTTCTAGTGTGTCCACTTGTGTATTTCCTTTGAGTATCCTGTTGGAAAAAAAAAGATTTGTGGTGAGATAAGCCCTTGTTCTCTGAAAATTCATATGCAACATTCATACACTGAGCTTATTTGGATTGCTACAGCAGTCCTGCCCCTAACCCTTACCTTGGATGCAGCAAAAGTGAACCTTGTAAGAGTATTCTAGAACAATGTTTACCTTTTCTATAGCACCATTACAAAATACTATAACTGGTTACTTGCTTATGTTGTGCATTGTATAACAATATCCAAAATGCAATTTTGTTGTGTTTCTTGTGAAAATCTGGTTGTTTATGCTCACCAGCAAATAAGCACATACTGGTAAACCAACTATACCAGAACTAGCCAGCATTTTCTAAACTGGCATGTGCTGCTGTAGTTTTTTCTGTTTTTACAGAAGGATATAGAATATGTATGCTAATATTACTGCAGACCAGCCATTTCAAGCTCAGCTAAACACCTAGCCTCTAGGCTGTAGTCTACATCATTAAAGTTAGCTTTGAAAAAGGAAATCTAAAGATTCTGCTGGATATAAGATGTACTTGAGTGGGCTGTCAGCCTTTTATGAATGATGCCATTGACATTTTCATTCGTCTCAAATACAGAAGGGTCCTTTCATTGTCCTTAATCAAATTCATATTTAAAACAACTCTGTCAAGTGACACAGCCTTAAATACAGGAGCAGACATCAGTGTGCACTTCATTGTTAGAGTAAAGTCTCTTCTATCCATGACTAATATATTTGAAGCAGCAGGGAAAAAATCAAAAGGCCGTTTGATTTTGGTAAGGTTCATACTCTCCGTATATTATAGTATGATTCACTGTTAATGCTAATAGCTATGTATATGCACAAAAATAAAATAGATATTTTGATAATAGAAAGGGTGACACATATGGTCACAGCATGAAACATGTATGATTATCAAGCACACCAGCAGATCTCAAACATCAAGTTTCTCACATGCTAAATGTAATTTTATCAGTTTGCTGTGTGTGGACAAAATGCTACAAATGATCATAATTTTTTTGGAGATTTGCCACTTCCTGTGGAGGATTAATCATATTTAGTCCAGTCTCTGAAACTAGTGTTGCCTGTAATGACTGCGGGAGATTATTTCAAGAAGGAGCTCACTTGGCATGTGTCCTGATTTGCAATGAATCACGCTTTTGTGGTGTAGTTCACCCTAAATAGAGTAAATTATTATACAGGCATTTAGCGCTGAGTGCTGCTGTTACCTTTTGCTCTGCTGTAAGTGTATTTCATTGCAGCACTTCTCTTTCAACAGATGTTAACAGCTGGCTAGTGACATTTGGTTTCCAGCTATACAACGTCATCCCTGGATACCACAAACCTGCCACGGACACCATGGAGCCTTCTTACGAGCTCATTCACACTCAGATGAAGACTCAGGAGTGGGATAGCACCAAGGTAATTCATCCAACAAATTTGTCTTTTTGTTTGCCCCGCTCTTTAAAAACACACCTGGCCTTTGACTCCAGCTTCTGAGGTTATTTGCAGTACCTTGACCTTTTAGTTTGCGGTCTCCCAAAGGAGTTCACAGCAATCAACCCAGATGCTTGTGCGAATAAGCGTGGCCTCTGCTCTGGCTCCTCAAGCCAAGCGAAAAAGGGGTCAAGCTAAAGAGCCCTTGTAATAGGACTGCCATTAGGGAAATTCACTCCAAATTTCCTCCAGCAGCAGCCATTGATTTCAGCTCAGTCTTTCACACTCTTTAGCTCTCTAAAAGATGTTGTCTCCCTCTCTTTCCCTATCTTTATGCTTCTTTGTCTCAGTGCTCCCTGTTTTTCTCAGCCTCAGACATGCACTGATTATCGAGCCTCCTATAAGCCATCTGAATAATTGAGAAGCCAGTTGGACATGGTGGCGGCTCTTTTGGCTGTTGTTAAGGACACCTTACCTCTTAAGCTGTCCTGGCTTAAACTAATGGTTCTTTCGAGAAGATAAAGGGTATATAGCGCTTCACAGTATTATAGCTGACATGTCAAATCATTTTGGGAAGTTAGCATATCCTTCCCTGTGAAATTCTGTGCTCCATCTATATTTTTAATAGCTTTCTGCAATATGATCAGTTTTCAATGTTGATTATAGTTTAACCTTGCAATTGTTCTATATTAAAATAGAACAAAACAGTTTTAATTTTAAATTGTAGCATTGTTTTACTGTGTGTTTTCTTCAAGGCATTAAGACAGCCACTTAATACGTTACCCAATGTTTTGAATATCCAGAAAAGGTAATGAAAGTAATGAAAATGTATATTGTGTTGATAGCATTTTATAAAATCACTTGTGCAGTAATGTAAATTTTTTTTTGTACTACCCACCCCTAGGGCCTATATAGATGTATAAAAGCAACTCAAGCAAACTACTTGAATTTTAAAACTGATAGGCTTGTATGGTAAGTTTAGTCAACACAGTCTTACGACCAATTCGAACGTATTCGTAAAATTTGTGCTAATTTGTGCAAATTCGATCTCACTCGTACGATTTTGTACGATTTGTCTAAACCCCAGTGACAGGTAGGTTTAGGTCGGGGTTAGGTGTAGGTCATTCGTACAAATTCATACGAATTGACAACTCGTAAAATACGGACGATTTAGCAAAAATTTTATGAATCGTAAGGGTTAGGGTTAGGGTTAGGTGAGATCATACGAATTCGTACGAATTAGCCACCTCATAAAATATGTATGAATTGCCGTGAGATCAGGTTGGTTTAGTCTCAGTTCAGATGGTAAGAAGTTCCATTCCACGCGTCAAACAGTATAAGCAGCACAACCTCAAACTATCAGGCTCTATAATAAGCAAGCATTTGAGGCTGAGCGACATGGGTGAGCCTCAGACAGCTGAGGTATGAGATTTCAAATCTAATGTGATGGAGCTATTTGAAGCCGTCAGCCTGGCAGGTTTCTTATGGCTTTCACACATTCAAGGAGAACTGAAGTATCCAAAAAAGGACTTTCAAGTTTTAGACACCCAGGATTTTGTTTTTATTTAGTTGAGATGTGAAGGAAAACAGTCTTTTTCAGAGAGCTCTGTTGGGTTTTGACGGCCACATAGACTCGCCTTCCAAAAGAGTATCTATGGTGTTGAAGGTATTACACCAGACATTTCCTAGGAATTCTCCTTTAGGAACCAATCATTATAATTTAATCAAGAGCACATAGTCTCCTCTCGTAGTGTGCTCTTGCATACAAAGTTGTTTAAATTGTCAGGGCATGCATTTAAAAAGTCTACACCTTTGCAATAAAACACTTATTTGTGGCCTCTGGATCCAACCACCAACAGAGCGGGAAATAAACTTTTCTAGTGTGGCCATATCTCAAAACCTGTGAAAAGTTAAAAGACTTGCACTCGAAGGTTTGTTTCTTTGGGAGTGGTGTGAGCTGACTTCAGATCAACTTGAACACAATGCTAAGATGCAACGATGGACTCTGTTGGGCAGCAATCTCAACCCTCAAGGGAGACTCCCACTCTATCATGTACCTCGTAGGGTTCCTCTCCTATGGGAACCTCAGATGTGTTCATCCAATACCTCTTTTAAAGCTGCTCTCAAAAGAGCCTAATTCAATTCCAAACCCTTTCTTGAATTTTCCATTTCAAATGTTTTTATATTCTTTACGAGACCATAAAAGTTTTGAATGTTTACTCTGAGACAGAAACTTTACTGTCGAAGTGAGACCGAAAAGGAACAATCTGTGTCCCGCAGCCCTTTGCATAGTCGAGCCTACTGAGTTACCCATAAATCAGCTCTCTCTAGCTCAACCCCACACACAGATTTTTCCCTTTTATTAGGGGGCAGTAAACAATTCTAATTGCCAACCAATTTGCTTTTTGGCAATGTAATTGTGGGGTCATTTATGGGCTTTTAAAGCAGCTGCATTTTAAAAAAATCTACTAATGGCCTTGCAGATGTACTGGTGTTCTTTTGAAAGTCTAGAGTGGGTTGTTTATTCCATAATGCCTATGTTACATTTACAAGACCTGCAGTGCAGAGTATCTGAAGGCATAGTGGAAATGAACCCTTCATTACCAGTAGCTATTTCCTCCAATTTCTTTCTGACTGAAAGTTTATATTAACAAACCTATTAACAAACCTAACTAGTAACCACACAAGACAAACTGAACAAACAAGTCCTACAAAGAACATGGGTTATATTAAAATTAATTATATTTTCACGACAATAAATTCTCTCTAATTTCTCATTATCATGATGTCATTACCAAATTAACATTCTGATTAAATAATTATAGACATTGTAACCATGTTGTATTAATTACTATTAATAATTAATAATACATAATGTAATTTACATTTAGATTTATTTGTATTATTTTAACTATTTCATGAAAAACAGATTTGAATTTTGGTATGAAGTATTGACTTTGGCTTTGAGATTCTCCTGCTCAGTCCTGTGTTTGTACTCTCAGCCAGCACTTTCTAATTCGATTGGATGTTTTTTGTATAAGAGTTCTGCTGCTTGTAACACGGAGCATGATGGATTTAGTGCTCTAAAAAATTCCATAGTGAGTGCTGACTTTTTATCACTCTCTTTCTCCTTGCCGTTTAGACTCCCAGGGTCTTAAAGACCTATGTGGATGAGAAATTATGTAAATGTGCTGGCTGATATCCACTGGATGTCCACAGATTGATTTTGACTTTGATCAGAGCCTTGTGCTGATAGGCCTCCATGCTGTCTGGCCACCCAGTGCTATTTGAATGATGTATTTCATTTCCATTTTTTTTTTTTTGGTCAGAGAAAAGTCAAATAGGTAGGTTGCAGCATGGACAATCCCACCATCCATTTATCTCTCTGTGCCCTCTGAACTGTGACCAGAATAATTGACTGTTTGGGGCAGTCGTGGCCTAATGGATAGGGAGTTGGGCTTGTAACCCAAAGGTCGCGGGTTCGAGTCCCAGGTCCGGCAG
>JAUMHE010000043.1:16069950-16095693 GCA_032359235.1 Enteromius mattozi | reverse complement strand
AAAAAAATATTAAAATTATATATATTTATATATATATATATTTTTTTTTTTTTTTTTTTTTTTTTTAATTATTATTAATGTAAGGTAAAGCGCAAAATATATAACTACAGTTATGTACATTTTATTTTAGTAGGCTACTATGTTTACTCTTTAGATGCTTGTGATGTTCCACCCAAGTCCCTCAAGCAAGCATCTGCTAAATTAATAAATGAACTACATGGCATTCAGATTAGATTGCGGTTTTATCTCAATTCAAATTCAGTTCGATTTCAGGTATTGAATTGAAATTTGAAAGTCTCGGTTGAATTCTGAATGGCGCACAATCCTTGCAACAACCAGACGTCGCTGTGACGCATATATACATAGACCGACAATAAATAACGCAGACGGAACGAATGAACGGCCTGACTTCACCTGTTCGGCTCCTTGAAAGCAGATCCGACAGCCTGGAGTCGGGATGCAGCTCTCGTTGCTGCAACTGGAGCCCACCGTTTCCGTTTTCCCCGCGCTCTGCCCGACGATGTCCTCGGCCGGTGTGTCCGTCCCTGCCTGCGCACCCTCCTCGCTCTCGATCTCTGTGATCGGGTCACCCGCTGCCGGTGTTTGAGCTCCAGCGCCCGACTCCAGCTCATACTCGCTGAGCTCGCCATCGGTCTCCGTCACCGTTTGGACCTGAAACTCTGCGGCGGCGACGGTAACGGTGGCGCCTCCCGGTGGCTCATCCACCGTCTGCACGTGCAACGGACCCGCCTCTGCGTGCACATCCATGAATGACGGCACTAGGTTCAGAATGAAATAGCAAAATTAGGGGTTTGAGCTTTTACGGGCCTCTGTCAGATATTCCACGGCTCTTCTCCCCTCTGGGATGCATAGGTCTTGCCATAGATCTGCGTCTCAAACCGCACGCGTTCTCAGAAAGGCACTCGCTTCTGTTGAATGTTGCAGATGTCCAGGCTGTGCGGCGCGTTGTGCTCGCTGTCTCGTTGGCTGAAAGCAGCTTTTCCCCGGAAGACACATTTCCATCCGGGCGCGGTGCTGGAACACCGAGCAGTGAAGGCACGAAACACGCATAACCTCACAGCCAACCTTCACAAATGAGTCAGATGTACCGGTTGACTGCGTGAGTGATGCGATAGCGAGTAAAGATGAGCGACGAAGCCGTTTCTGACAGGAAAGTGGTTTGGGTAAATGCCCTGTGATGGACCCGCGCGCCACCCGCCCCAGAGCCACGCGCTCTTTGCGCTTATTGCCCTTTCCGAGATTTACCATGGTAACCGTATTTACCCAATAGATAAAACAACGGTAATTTGATATTAGCCCTAATATGAAATAAAAGCCACCACTATGAAACAAATGAGTAGAAAGTATTATATGCATACAGGTAGGCTAGCTTTTCATTTACAAGTGGATTTTTAAACATTCAGTGGTTTATTCTATCAGTAAAGGAATGGCCATCAGTGCCATCTGAAAGTAACTAAATATATAGCCTATAAAATATATTTTGTCATTTGCCTTTCGAGCGGTGACAGAGTTGACAAAAATTAACCTGATTTAACAATTAAATTCCAATATAGTTCAATAATTTAATTATATATAAATATATATAACAGAACAAATGTTATTCTTTTGGCAAAGCTTATTACTGTATATTTTATTAGGCCTATATATTTTATGTTAAATATTACAAAGAGGATAGCTTTTGCATATTTTCACACACATATAATACATTTTAGATTGATTTCTTTCCTTAATTATATTGACTTCTCGAAAATATAAGACGCCAATGTTTCAGAAGTTTAGTACACAGAACATGACATGTTTGTTTTAGCCTTTTTCCATTTTGGTTTCATGTATATGCTCTTTTATTTTAGATTAGGCCTTCATTTTTGTTTCCCCAAAGCATTGTTAGATGCCAATGTTTCATGCCTTAGCTTTGCAATAAGATTTGATTTTTAAAACAGTATCATATAGCTATTAAAATTGAAATTAAATTATTATAATAGAAAAAGTGACAAAGAATTTTGGAAGTCTGACAGCAATCAGTGGTAAGTCCTGTAAGGTTTACCCTGTCTGGTTTGATAGTTTCGAAATGACAGTTGAAAATATTCATTAGAAATTAAGAAAAGTAATCAAACGTAACCAATGCATTAATAAAGTAATTGAAATAGTTACACTATTACATTTTCAGAGTAACATCCCCAACACTGTATCCTATCCTGTATGTTTTACATTTTCCAAATACAAGAAAAAGGAGTGGTAGGAGAGTAGTCTGAATTGCGTTCTAGCATTTACCAATTTAATGGCATTATTCTGTTTCAATCAATGTAAACAGCTCCCAGTGAAACTGTTGAGGTGGAAATATGCAAATGAGCTCGCTGTGATTGGTCAAACCATTGCTTACAGGTGTTTAACCATTTCATTTAATTGGTGCATGATTTACAGTTTTACTTATTTCACCCTCGGATTCTGATGTTATTTTGGATTTTCTGTTACTGTTACTAAATCTGTACCAAGACACTGTAGTGAAGAGTCATCTCCTACTTTTCATCAAACAGGCCTTCAAAAGTTTAATTTTAGCTTTCCACAGATCGCCATGGGTGCATTTGTCACATTTATAAAATGCAGTGCTGTTGCAGATTTAAAGTTCATCAACTGATGTGGTGTTTCTGTCCCACAGGCAGATGTGTGCAGTGTTTTATGGTTTCTCTGAGGTGGTTATTACTGTCTGGTTCTCAGCTTTGGCTTTATGTTGTGTGTTTCTCTCAAGGGTTTTAGGTAGGCCATATGAAACATGTGCATAACTTGCTAAGTCCAGGTAATAAAACTGTATAGATCCAACTCCTGGTTGAATTTGTCTTTAATTAGAGGTTAAAGCCACTATTTCTTTAACTTTATGATTTTGCTTTAAGCATGCCCTATAGATCTTAGTCAGGGTAGTAGCACCTTATTTAATTTTTGACCAGATTTAAAATAAGGCTATGAGGAATAGAAGTACAGTGCTTTCAGTTGTTGTAAAGACTGTAAGTGTATCCCTCGCAGCTTTGGTTTCCCAGCTAACAGGGAACGTTCCCAGAACTTTCACTAAAGTTCTTTAAAAGTTGTGTAAATGTTAGTACAAAACGTTATTTGTTTTTAGAACGTTGTTAACGTAGTAATGTTGTTAGAAAACATTCTCAGAACAATGTTTTTGGAACGTCTTTAGGACGTTATTTGTGTTTGATGAATGTTCTTATAATGTTGATTAAAACGTTCTTAGAACAACATTTTTGGAACGTTTTTGAGACATTATTTGTACTTGATGAATGTTCTTATAATGTTGATAGAAAACGTTTTTAGAACATTGTTCTTGGAACGTCTTTAGGGGTTATTTATACTTGATGAATGTTCTCATAATGTTCACAGAAAACAGTTTTACAACAACATTCTTAGAAAGTTATTGAAATGCTATTGATATAATTTCTAAATTAATAAGTAATTAATGTTTTTATGATGTTATCATAAAACATTCTGAGAACAGTATTCATTTTTCAACTCAAAATATATTTGTGATGTGAACTCAAAAGAAGATTAGGTTAAACTTCATTACTGTTTAAAGCACCCTTGTCAAAAAATCCTATTGGAATTTCAGTTTAGTCTTTAGTATTTTATTCAATCCTTAGTAAAATTCCATGAACATAAATCTGAATGTCCAATAGTATTCTATGTCCATAAGATTTTATTTCACGCTTAGAATCTTATTGGAAATGGTGTTTTATTTAATGGGATTTTATTTTTTATTGTAGGAACTTTCATTGATTTGTATCATATTGGACATGGAAATCCACTTTGTGCTGTAAGATCTTATTTGATTCTGTTAATTACTTTTTAAGAGTAACACTGCATGTGTGTACTTCTAACCCTTAATAAAAATGCAGCCTATATGAATACACACAAATATAAATGAAATACATAATATCACAGTAAGGCAAAGATAATAAATATACTAAAATATTAGCATATTTAAATGCTTATAAAGATTAAAGATGCTAAAAAGGAAGACATAATAATCTTTTCGGTGCAAAGGCAGTAAGGGGTGCTGTGACGTCGTTGACAACAAGACGTCTGCAATAATAGGAGAATTAGAATTAGCATGAAACAAATCGATGGACTTTAGTGGTGTAATTTGTCACGTTCTTTGGTTTTTATTTTTTGATGAAATGCTTTTAATGCAGTAATGATAACCAGAAATGACCAGCAGCACAAATGTTAAGTCTTCTGAAGAAATACTAGCCTATACTTTCGTTTTGTGACTATTAGATTTAAACTTAAACCTAAAGATTGATCAAAATGTTAATACACAGTACAGATGAAAAATAACAAACTAACATCCTTCAAAAATAACATAATGACATCTGAGGACCAATCTATTTGATGCAATGTAGGGTGTCACCATTTTGATTCAGGCTGAATTGGCAGAGTGAATAACATCTTAAATTTTGCTATTTTGTGTTGCCTTAGAAAAATCCCAGTGTAGTCTTTTTTTAAGTTGGGGTTATATTTATATATTTATATACTTAACTAATATAAATGGGGGGAAAATCTTATATTTCTACTTTCACTTATCCTAAAGTTGCTAAAGGTTTTTGTAAAGATGTCAGGTAATTGTTAACGCTAAGTTGTCTTATAATTCATAAACATAAGCTGTCCATCAATGTTGTTTAATTGTGAGTTCAATTTCACAAATTTTGTATTTTGTCTTCAGGAACAATAATGGCATCAGTCATTCAAGCTATGATCCTGGCAGATCTACTATTATCTGAAAAGAAGACTCAGACGATTTTTTAAGATACACAAGGTAGGACAAATGTCAGGACAACTTTAAATTTACTTGGCAACAATTTAACATTTTAGCTGAGATCAGTATCATTTTAAAAACGTTAGAATGTCATATTTTAAGTGGAATTTAGGTTGCAAGAATGTTGCAGGAACGTTATACTAACCACATAATAACGTTCTAGGAATGTTAAGCAAACTGGACATTTCTACGTTTTTGGATCATTCCAAATAATGTCCCACAACCAAACCAGAACTTTAGGGAAACGTTCTCAGAACATAAATTTGTTAGCTGGGTTCATCCTTTGTAAAATTCAGTATGGCATCAACCCTGACTAAGGTCTATAGGTGAGAAAGGAAATAATGTGTTTTGCTGGGGTTCAAATGGATGTTAAATTGCTTAGTAGAAACTTAGTGATCAAAGCAACACCATGAAGATGTTTACCATGTTTTCATAGTCTGTGCAACACATTAAGTCATTTTTGTTTTTTCCTTTTTTCCTTATAGTGCTACATTCATTCATTTTTCAACAACAAAAAGTGGAAGGCAGGGTTTAGTGACAACATGTACAGAGAGACAAAGACACAAGATCAGTGCCATCTAAAAACACTAGTCAACATTTCGAGTGGATCAAAACCTTTCATTAAAGTTGTCCCAAAATCTAAAACAAATGCATTCTTGCCTTATAGGACAACTTTGATATACTTTTTAATCAATGTTGACTACTATAGATCTGTAAATTATAATGTAGGCTAGGCTATAGATTACATGAGAATGAATTTTACAATCCATGCATAAATGAAACAATCTTTAAAGTTGATTTAACGATGCACATTTTAGCTATAAAAGATTTGCTCTTGGATTTGACTGCTTTGCTTTCATACCACCGCTCACCAACAGGAGGCATCACAACTACTCTAAATTATTTGTAATGGTGTAGTAAATTTCTTCAGTAAAAAAAAAATCGAAAAAAAATAAATATTATATACAAAAAATACAAATAATAATAATTATATAATTGTGATAGCCTATATAATATACTGACATAGCCTAATTATAAATCTAAAATATATTTACATAATAAAACTTATTTATATTAACAAAATAAAACATGTAACATAAATAAAGTAGCGTGATTTTCCCTTTTTTGCTAATAAAAATATTTAATTATTGTAATGAGTGGAAAATCTGACTGAATCGTGAATTATAGTTTTATTCGCTTGCTTAGCGAAATGTGACGCCAAAACAGCCAGTGTGCCCCCCTCATTCATCCGGGGTGCGTTTGACGGCACTGTAGGTCGTTGTATCTTCACACAGCTGCCGCTTTCCGTTACAGCCGGTGCGCGCGCGCACTGTCGCTCTCCACTGCGTTCGAACGAGCACCGAGGTCACGTGAGCGAGACGGCAGCGGCGGGCACGGTGGCACCGCAGTGGATACGCGGGCAGCTCCGCTCCTGTGCACCACTACAAGCTGGGATCAGAGGGAAGCCGAGTGAAACCGAAAAAACGCGACCAGTGATGACGGCTCTCCAGTAACACGTCTGCTCGCTGTCCATCCGCGCTCACACTGATGCGGTCTATTTTTGCACCGTGAAATACACGTTTGACACCGTGTGCTCGGGAGACACAGAGAGGTACCGAGTCTCGGATGTGTTGGAGTCGCAATGGCAGACCGTGATTCGTTACCGCTGCCGTTGGAGGTGCGCGCGCGGCTCGCGGAGCTCGAGCTGGAGCTGTCGGAGGGTGAGTAACGTTTGTCCGGTCAGAGAGGGAGAGAGCGAACGACAGAAGGAGAGATGAACGGGTCAGCGCGCTTGATACGTGTATCAGATTTAAGTGAGCGCGTGTTTACGTTTGCAGAACCGGACAGAACGGTTCCGGTGACCTTGGATGAGGACAGAAATGTGTATTTTAAGACATTATAACACACTTTTGATACGTTGCTGTTAGGATGTATAAAGGGAGATGTGTCTTTTGGGATTTAAAGTCTCTCTCTCTCTCGCGCTCTCTCCCTCTCATATTCCGTTTCCATTCTCCATTCCAGCGAGCTGTTCATAACACGGCCACCGCCTTTGTGAATATATAGGGCACGTAAATCAGTTATAAGTGAAGCTGGTATGTGTAAAGCACTGGGGCATTCCTCTGGCTTTCCTTTGTTGTGTATTTTGCAAGTAATGCGCTTGGTCATGAAGTTTCAAACAACCAGTGCATCTCTCACGCTGTGATATTACATGAGAAACCCATGTGACATGAGATACTCTTGTCATAGTTTTCTGGTCACATATTGGAAGGAATATTAAATGCACAAGCAAACAAGAAAATAAATATGCAAGCATATAATCAGAATTCATGATCATTGTAAAAACAGTATTTTCATGGGGGCCAGTGAAAATGTTTTATGACCACCATTCTTTTTTTAACCCATCTTTGACCTGGCTTTTCAAACTTTCTTCCAAGGACCCCCAAATATAAGGATGCATCTGTGAGGTACCCCTTTACTAAACTAAATTGATTGTTTAATGAAGCCTTATATTTTTATGTATGGACAGACCTGATTACAGTGAGAAAAACTTTAGTGATATTGAAAAGTCAAAAAATCTTTTCTTATGTTTCATGGTACTAAAGCAAAAATAAATGAAATATTTTCTGCAAAATATTTATTGTAACAAGTTAACGATATAAAAGAGAAATATATTGAATAATAATTCAAATTTATTTGTAGAAAACTTTGCACAGTAGGTGTCTTTCCATAGCAGCTATACACAAAGGATTTTGAGCATACTAAAAACTAATTTTGAGGGCATGTACATTGCGAAGAAGGAGAGGTAAGAATTTAGAAATTGATGTATAACAAAATATAAGAATATGCATTTAGTATAAAAACATTTTCCTTTTTTTACTGACCCCCTAGAAGTCTTCCTGGGTGTCTGTGGACCCCAGTCTGAAATCCCCTTCCATAGAGGTCAGAAGGTCCCACATTTTGGATGGCATCAAGGAGAGATAATTGTAATTCAAATAAATTTGTCCCTTGTTTACAGAAAACACCCACTAAAATGTCATTCAGTGTAACAATTTTGTCAGGCATATTTACAACAAAAATCAGTTTCTGACATATTAAGACTTTCACCTCGAATGCCAAGTAGTTGTAATTTTACATTTTTAAAATTTGCCGCTATACTAGGTTTTGTCTATTTGTCAGTAAGATTTTTTTTTAACTCATTTAAAACACAAAATTTAATATGCTACCTTATTATTTTATATTTTTTAATATGTACAACAGAATAAGAATGTTTGAATTTTTACATAAATATTGTGTTACACGTTACTTACAATTAATGTGCTTTCTATGGAAATGAAATCACTTTTGTAAATTTCTTTTGATGCAGACAACTTAACATCTTTGTCCCAAGTACAAATATGCCATGAGTATCTCATTTCTAAGCCGCTTACAAAAAAGGAGAACCCCGCTTTTATAACAATTATATGGGAAAATAGTTTAAAATAGTTTCGGATAAATGTCACACCATTGCTGTGTGGAGTGGAGACTTGACCCGGTTCATGAAGACAGTGGTGCCACATGGCCAGTGAGTTCAGAAGGGTGTCTGTGTTTTGTGGTTTATGTTTCATGTAGATTGCATCATTCCTCCTAACAGAGAGACCCAGAGAAGGATGATTCCCCTTATTAGGCCACATCTGCCGCCGTCCCTGTGCGCATGAGACAGCACTCTGTTATTTTGTGTACTTCTATCAGATATTAAATAATCCATCATGTTTGTTCCAACACAAACAGTTCAGGAGTTCAGAATGTTCCCATTGACTCCTGACCCAGTCCAGTGAAAAGGAGTAGGATACTTAAGGGGGAAATATTTCCCAGACTACCGTGTTTTGGAGCATTTATGTTGTAGTCTTCAGACTGTATTTCCATGTACGTATACGTCAGATGTGCTTCGGTAAATTAGCATATGTGACATGTGCATTCATAAGCTAGTCATATATTACAGTATCCTATTTGTGTGTATGGATTGGGGCATCTGTTGTCACTATTCTGTTGCTTTGGCTTCTGGCCTAGTTTCCACGCATGCTGTCATTTGATTGGCTTTCTTGCCACAGGCAATTGTTTCATTGGTTCACAGTCTCTCATGCTGTATTCGGATTGGCTCTGCGGACAAAGGCTTATGGGGGCATTTTGGAGGATTAGGGTCTTCATCTGATCAGAGTTACATATACTTACACTAATGCACTCATGCAGAATGTAATCGTGTTTTTATGTGGTCTGATTTTGATAACTGACAAGTGTCTGTCATAGTTTTATTAAACCGATGATATGAAAGAAGCTGTTTTAATAATGTTGCCGTTTCTGGTTTATTATGGATCTGACAAAATAATTCTGATTCTGTATATTCTATTAATATATCCTCAGTGAGCAGCTTTGTTGGAGTGATTGCAAACGGGAGGACTGTGTGTAAATATGGGTGTGTTAGAATGACATTTTTACCTGTGTGTACAGGTGTCAGTACTGGCACAATAATTATTACTGTTTACATGTGGGATTCTGCAGGGCATTAAGGTGTTACAGCAGGACTCATTATATTTGCAATGAAAAGGAAATATATGTTATAGGCTTACACTTGTAAAAATAATGGTTCTTGGTTAAATGAAGGTTGGCACTTGGTTCAGTCAAGAGCCTTTAAGATCGATGGATAATTTCCATTCAAAAAAAGGTTCTTTATACTGGAAAAAGGTCTTTGGATTTAGATAAATGTTTTTCACACTAAAAAAGGTTCTTTGGGGAACCAAAAATCGTTCTTTTATTGCATTGCTGCAATTCCCTCTCTTTTTAAGCGTTTATTCTTGACACATTGCACTTTTTGTCCATATATAGTACTGTATATCAGTTATGTTTATTGTGTGTATATTGCATGGTAAGCTATTGTACATTAATGTTAAATGATAGAGATTTTTAGGTTTAACTTGGAGGGTTATTTTAATCATCTGCCACTTTCAGTTATGCGACAAACTTCTGGTCACTGTGGCTATTTTTTAAAGTGACAGTTCAACCTGAAAAAGAAAGTTCTGTCATTACTCACCCTAATGTCTTTTTTCTTCCATGGAACACAAATGGGAATGTCATTATCAGAATTTCCAAGCTTGTCTTTTTGTTCAATAAAGGTCTGTTTCTTCATATGGCTTCAGAAGAATTGGAAAATAATACATAAGTCATTCCTTTTATGATGCGTTTATGGTTCTTTTTTTTTCTTGACAGCCCCTGTTGTCCAGTCACTTACTGAATGGAAAAGATCAGAATGATCATTCTTTTGTGTTCAACAGAATAAAGTCATATAGGTTTGAAATGACATGAGGGTGAGCAAATGATAACAGATTTTCTTTTTAGGGTAAATTATCCCTTTAAACATGTTTTTCTTTTTCTTTTTTAAATACTAATATTAATATTAATACTAATACTTTCTCAAATGAATATGTTGAGACAACTTTTAATATTTTAGAATGAGGCTTGTGGGTTAGTGCAACCTTACTTTTCTATCTGCTGAGATGAACTGCCCATGTTGTACTAGTAAACATGCCAGTTTAAACTTCTGGTAGGTCACCCTGAGCAGGTAGGTCAGATTTTCATAAACTCACTAATGGCCCAGAGAGAGACAGAATAGGGTGATGAAATATCACTTGAAAGGTGAAGTGCGTACTTCACCTTTAAAATGATATTTTGCTGCACCACTCCGTCATCATTTACTCATCCTCTTGTCATTTCAAACCTGTGTGACTTTCATTCTTCTGTTGAACACAGATTGCTCTGACTGCAATGACAGTCCTTGCGGTCAACATGCTGCATGAGAGGAGAATATAAGCCTGTGCAAATTTCCTGCTGACATTTTGCAGCATTCTGGGGTTTTGTTTAAAATCACATAAAATACTCCGATACATGAATGATTATATTTTGATGTTAATAATAATGAGTAATGATTTCCGTTGATCACACAAAATCACCGTACGACTTTAGAAGACTTCTATAAAAATAGCTCGGAAGTCATGCTATATTTTGCAGTATTATAGTACTTTTATTCTAAATTTTGACGTTTGACAGCCCTGGTCCCATCCATTATACTGAATTATACTTTCATTATACTGAATAGAGTGACCAGGGTATTGTTCAAAAACTAATCTCTTTTGATCTATAGAAGTGAAATACAGGTTTGGAACTACATGACGGTGAGTAAATAATGGCAAAATTATTCAGTTAAAGAAAGATTCACTATCTCCAGGAGTCATATTCACCTTGAGTGAACTATTAATAAGCCCTTCACCCTCATTTCTGCTTTCATAACCCCCTCTCTGCATGTATTATAAACAGAGTCATTCTGTGTTGTTCAGCCCAAGGCAGTTTGAAGCCTTAAACTAGATTTGTTAGCTCGACTTGTCTTTGTTTGGCTGTGTTGCAATGCTTGTGTTTGCAATTTAACGTTCTTCTGAGATGTAGTGTTATGTTTTGAATATGTTCTTCGTTGCCTGATTCAGTAAATGCACTCTCAACTCTTGAAGTCATCAACATCTCGAAGTCAAGAAAGGCTTTGGCCATGAACTTGAATGTGTGTTATAGTGTGCACAGACTGTCAGTAAACAGTTTCTATGGCCGGTGTAGCAGATGGACTTTTCAGTGTGAAGCAGGTCTATTTGGCTGCAAAGCTGCTTTTCATTTATCTTCAGAGGAGAAGTTTCTTATTTAGGCATTTTTTGTGTTCTCTATTATATTGTCCAGACCAGGGTTTGCCAGACTTGTTTTTTTTTTCAGTCAAACCTCTTTGGACTAAAATATTTACTTGAAGCACACATAAGGTTCCAAAGGGGTGTTTTTGCAGTGAAGCCATTTTTTCCCAAAGAACCTTTTAGTGAACAGTTCCTAAAAGAACCATTTTAAAGAACATTTAAAAAAATCTAAGTTTTCAATCACGTGACTGGTTCGAAGACCTGGAGGGCAAAACATCCATAGAACTGCAGCATAAGCAGACCACAACCACAAATATTTAGATCACCCCAAAACAAAGGTATGTGAACAAAATTCAAGTTTTGGCAATTTTCAATCCATATTAAGAACACGTATTTCAATAATTTAACAGCATGACAAAATGTTGTAAAAACACTTAAAGTGCATAATGTTACATAGGAACGCAGATGAGGCCGGAATATGAACGCAATCCACTTAATAGTTCAGTGTTTTCCTTACAAAGGTTTTCTATGGGAAACCACTCAACGTAAAGCATTTTATGTTTTAATAATTAATAAGTCAATGTAAATACCCAAGTTTGGGGAACCGTTTTTCAGGTTTTCCAACATTCAAGTCTGCATTTAAACAGAGTTTTATAAAAATATATAAATACTAGGGAGTTTTTTACTCTTCTTTCCAAAGGACCACTGGGCACTTTCCAACAATAAATATTTTGTGTTGTATATGTAAATGGGTTCTCTGGGTGTTCATTTGTAATATTTAACCTCATAATGTTTGTAAAGTGGGCTAGATGCATAACCTTTAATGCTTAATGTGTGTGTATGTTTATTGGAGGGTTGTCATGGGAAGTTACTCTTTCCACAACTGCAGCTGTCCAAAAGCCTGTCATGAGGCTATTTTTATTAATTCTCTCTCTCTCTCTCTCTCTCTCATATACAGTATACACATATACACCTTGCTCTCTCAAAAATATCAGCCATTTCTCTTTTATTATCAGAATTATTCATGGCCGTTTTATTTAGTTGATGGAATAATAAATGTTGTTTTATAGAGGGAATGTTATGCTCTTTCTCTGAAGAATTTTGTTCTCTCCTAATTTCCATGCTTTTGCGTTCATCTAGAGCTGCAGGCTATCTTAGAGCAGAGTGTGTGTTTGTGTAAGACGTGACCTACATACAGTTTTATTATGCTGTTTATGATGGTGTTGGTATTAGATTGGTTGGTTAAGCGCTCACCTGCTAGTCTCACTAAATGGGAAACCTACAGAACATCAGCAAGATACTGAAGTTCAGAGCGGTCATCTTCTGTCTGACAGAAATATCATGCTTTTACATTAATTAAAGGATTCCTAAAAGGGATGGATTTGGGCTTCACTTAGATTTTAAATAATTAAACTAATACTAAATGTAATAGTTTTTATCACAATGATATGATTGCAGATAGTCTACTCGGGTCGTCATGCATTATTTCATGTTGTATTACTCATCTTTTTTAGTGTGATTAAATCATCTTTTCTAGTTACACTCAGTTTAATCATTTTGTTATACAACCCAGACAAAATGTCCATGTGTACTTTTATTCTTCTGTTATCATTACTAGAGTGATAGAAATTTAAAAGGAAGCAATTTGCACAATCAACCATCAATAATCAGCTTCAGTTTCAGGTCAGAATCAGATGACTCTCACACCTCTAGCGAAGGTCTGAACAATGTAGCCTGTGTTTCAGAGACTCATAAATGACGATTATACCGATCTTATCATGCCTTCTTGTCATGATCTTTGCTGCAGGCCAGTAAACTGAACTCTCTGATGGAACAGCAGGTCAGCAAGTTTGTGACTGTGGGTCTGTACCAGATTTGACAAGCTTGTCTGAGGTTCTTCTGCTGGGTAGAACCCCCTCTAGCTTTCCTAAAAAAAAAAAATAAAAAAAAAATAAAGATGTTGAATATAACCTGTATTAAACAAGATGCTTGGAGCATTCCTTGGGGCTAAATATGTCAAGTGTTTTGTTTGTGCAAGTCTGGCTTTGGCTCTACTAGCAGTGTTGATGGGAGTTCAAGAGAGAAAGATAAGGATATGTGAATGAATAGGAAAATATCAAAGTCAAATAAAAAGAAATGATATTACATTTAAATAACTGTTTTCTCTTTTTTATTATTTAAAAAGGTAATTATTAAAATGTAAATCATTCTAATATGCTGATTGATAATAAATGTTGGAAACCATTGGGAGTCATACGATAGCCTACTTTTCAGACATAAGTGAAAAAGAAGAAAGTTTCTATTTTTTAGAATATACACTGCTATTCAAAGGTTTGGGGTTTGTTTTCTGTCCTTTTTATGCTTAAATTTATGCTTTTATTCAGTGTAGAAATATCAGGATGTGTTAAATGATAGTAAATACTTGTTAGAAAAGATTTCTATTTGGAATAAATGCTGTTATTTTTAACTTTTTATTCATCACAGAATCAAAGGAAAGAGTCACAGGTCACAAAAAACAAGCAAAAACAGCACAACGCTGATTATAAAACAGCATAATACAATGATTTCATATTTTTCTTTCATTCTGAAATGATTTCTGGAGTAATGGCTGATAAAAATTCAGCACCGCGTTTCAGAAATAAATTATATTTTACAGTATTTTAAAACGGCAAATTGCAATGATATTTCACAATATTACAACCTTTTTTGTATTTTTGATCAAATAAATACAGCCTTGGTGAGCATAAAAGATTCCATTAAAAGCATAAAAAATCCTATTGATCCCAAACTTTTAAGCGACAGTGTATATATTTTTAGGAAGTTAAAAAACACCAATTATTTACCTTTTGACCAAACTTTGGTCTGCGGTTTTCTCTTTATGACTTTTTAGGAGTTTTAGACAAATCTTTATTGGCCAGTTTTAGTGATTCGGCGTCATCAAAAAGCTCTTCTAGCATTCACCTTTATTGCTTGAGCTTTGACCTGTAGTGCATTTCAAAACAGCTTTTTTCCACAACAGTATAAAGACAACTGGTTGAATTCACACAGCGTTCTCTGTGAACCCAAGCATGTAAATCCCACAGGGTCGACTGTTTCTGAGAAACCTTGCATCAACAATCCTCCCACGCTCATTTGTTCAGATCACATGCCATAACGTGCCAATTCTAATGAACCGATTGTCCGAATGCCACTAAAGCATTGCGATGATATCTGCATGCTTTCTAAATGGGCTTCAGAGACACATGTTTGGCTGTTTATTTTGAAAAGCAGCCATATCTGTGTGTGTGTATGTGTGTGTGTAAGCTCTCATGGACATGCATATGTTATCTTGGCTATGATTTGATTATGATGGAGTGTATGCTCAGGTTTAGGGATATGCATATGTTATGTTATCTTTGAATGTTCACGTATGCTATGTAAAGCTCAGTGCAGATTGACCTAGTAACCCAGTTTATGGCGTGACGTTTTCTGGTTTTTCCCTCCAGGTCTGTGCATGTGTGTACAATCAAATCTTCTTTTTATGTTGAATGCAGAAATGTATTTAAAGTTCAAACCCCCCCCCTTTCATAATGGAGAGGGAGTCTCATGAGAAAAGGGCCTCCATGTCTTCATTTCCTGTGGGTCTCTGAGGGGGCCACCACGCCTATGTTGCTATGGATATCATTTGTGATATTATTTTGGGATGCAGGCATGCAGCGTGTTTGTTTACTAGAATCCATCAGCCACAGTAGCTCAACACTGGATCATTTAGGAAAAGATTTGGGAATGATTTAAAATATTAATTTGAGCAGCATCCTATAAGTAATTCTTTTCCACTGTGCATTCTGTGTTGCAATATAATGTTGCAATCTAATGTTGGATAATCTGGGTGGAAAATGTAATTTTGCGTGTTTATTTTAAATTATATTTTAAAAAGCTCCTGGTTTGTTCTCATTGTTTGGAATGCTTTTTATTATTATTATTATCACTATATGTTTTTATGGTACATCTGTAAAATTGCCAAATTTATATTTATGGCTTTTTTAATTTCTTAATTTTCAGATGTTAAACCATGTACAGTAGCTGTGGTTTGTAATGGCATTAAGCTGTATTGTTTTATTTCGATGGAAAAATGTATTAATTCACTGGAATTGTGAATTCTGATGCTAATTAGTGAAATTTTATTTTAAAACCACCTTAACTCATGTGTTTGTTTCTCTGTTTATTTGTCTTGTCAAAAATTGCTCCTCGTGTTAGTTTAGGGACTTCCAAACATCAGGGGTAAAGTTTATGTACATGGCATAAAAGTCTTATCTTTTATATGTTTAAAAAACATTTAGTGTAGTGTTTTGAGTGACTGGATGACTGTCCAAATTGAATGCATCTGGGAAGGCAATGATGAGAGTTTAGTTTGTTTTAACTTTTTTTTTTCTTCAGGTGATATCACCCAGAAGGGCTATGAGAAGAAAAGATCCAAACTTTTACAAGCTTACCTACCTCACACACCAGGTAACACACACACACACACACCATATTTTACCAAGTAGCATACGATTTTTATTGTGTTAAGTTTACATTTGTCCTACTGTGTTTGTCACAGGGGCAGAGCGCTGCATCCCTGTCACACCATCTTCATCGTCTTCCTCATCCTCCCGTTACCAACGCCGACGGTCCACTGGCACAAGGGATGAACGTTACCGCTCAGGTGAAATAAAGGGCACACACACACACACAGAAAATCTGATATCCAGGACACATAATCCAAGCTCTTTGTAGTTTATACCATAATTCCGGTAAACAGATCAGCAGCACCAGCTCATGTTCAGAAAGTGATTTTATTTTTGGACGTTTTCACCTTTTGATTATTTCTAAATTTATGGAAACCACTCTTGATTTCTTCTTTTTTTATTTTTATAGCAAATGATGTAGTTATTTCCGAATATCATTACATTTTGAAATATGGTTTAATGCAACAGTTCAGTGAACAAGAGTGTTTTGTTATTGAAAGTATGGTATAGTATTTGTTATTGAAATCAACTGAATGAAGCAGTTTTTTTTAACTTTACACTTATTATAGATCAAGTAGACCGATAACTGATATACAGTATACTGTATGTTTGGTGTAAAAAATGTAAAAATTTCAATATTAAGAATAACAAGGGCTCTATGTAAATACTGTCATTTAAAAGCTTTGCAATTATTTTAATTATACTTGTAAATTACTGGTACGTATAACCATAAAAAAGCTGATAATTTGGTCAACCCCTAATTCGAACAAATCGGTTGAATGAATGGCCAATGACTTGCCACTACATACTGGTGTTTTTATTTTTATTTTCATCATTTCATATTTCTGTTTAAAAAAATGTATATTTAAAACATTATTATCATAACATTATTTGTGCAATTTGCATCCACAAATACTGGTTTAGTTATATATTCATTCATTTAATTTAACAAATTTTGAAAATATTTATTTACTAATGAAATGTATGAATTGAACAAAAAGATGTGTTTCAGCATTTAATTAGGTTAGAAAAAATGCCCTTATAATGGTAAAAATATATGGGAAGAAATATAGCTTTACATGTATATTTATTACATGAACTTGTTTAAAATGCATTACTAAAGATACTACTGTCTTTCATTTTTTTTGCATTTGTTGTAATATGTTGTAATGAATACATTTAAGAAGGTTGTACTGTATCCTCAGAGCATGTGATTGGGCTTAGATGTAGCTAACCACTGAATAAACACTCTTCCTAATCCTAAGTCAACCTCTGAACAGGCTAGAAAAAGAGCAACTATACTAAACTTTATTCCACACACACGCACATACTGTACATTCACATAAGAAGCTTTTGCACTCTTTATGCATGTCTACTTCTTATAGATGTTCACTCAGAAGCTGTTCAGGCTGCACTGGAGCGACACAGTGAGAGAAAGATGGCTGTGCTGTTGCCGTCCAAGCGGCAGTCACTCATCGGTCAAACCTCCATGGACACGTACACACCTCCAGGTGTGTGTGTGTATATGTGCATATGTTTGTGTGCAAGAGCGAGTGAGTAAGCGTTTGTTTGTGTGTGTGTGACTGTTCTCTCTGTGTCTCTGCAGACTCGTCCTCCGGCTCTGACGCTGAGGGGTCTCTGGGGAGGGCGGGAGGTGTCAGCGTGGACTCTTGGATCAGCAGAGCTCTCCATGGCTCACCTTCAACATCATCGTCATCGTCGTCTCACAGCAACAGCTCTGCTAATGCAGCCAGACTCGCAGAGACCAACATGCACTCATACGGCAGTAAGAACGCCTGCAAATATTCACAAGGCAGCGAATAAACCCACACACTGAGAATCAGTCATGTTTTAAATAAATTAGTCTTTAGGTCAGTGTCAATCAACTCAGATTTTACTTTAAATATTACTGTAAGCATAGAAAAACAAGCCTCTCATGCTTAATTCCCTTAATATGAAATAAGTCTTTTGGGCCTTTTTCTCTCCCTTGTTAAGATTATGTAATTTTAACAGATCTCTTTCTCACACGAAACAAGCTTTAGCCAATCAGAACCTTGCATCATTTGTCTACATAATTTCAGCCAATCAGCTCCTCGTGTCCGGCTCACTTTAGCCTACCATTTCTATTTTCCCAACCAATTTTAGTCAGCTTCTCACGCACAACTTGCTTCATATAAAATAAGACTTTTTTCGGCACCTGATAAGAGTCTTTCGTAAACTTCCTTCCCTAATCTAAATCATCTCACTTCAGCCAGTTGGCTTTTCATGCTCAACTAAATTTAGCCAATCAGATCTTTGTGCTCAGCTCAGTTCAGCCAACCAGTTCTTTATGCCCAACCAATTTCAGCCGATTAGTTTAGAATGTTCAACTTATTCTAGCAAATGAACTGGAATATTCCATTTTCCATACATAACTCAAACCATCTAATCAGCTTCTTGCATAGTAAAAAGAGTTGTATACTTGAGAATTTACTGTTATTTTGACTGCTATAGGTTAGCTTACTGATTTCTCTTTCAATTTCTCCCCTCAGTTGGTCCGATGTCTCACCTGTCTCTAAAAAGGTGGGGCTTAAGAGAAATGGGTGTTTCTGCTGAGAATGGAATAGTTGGCAGGCACTCCAGTGACTACCAATCAGATCGCCCTTGGTCATCTCTGGATTCTGAGGGTCAGTATTTCATGTTTTTTGGGCTTGCTTGACTTGCTTGACAATAAAAGGCATAGTTCACCCAAAAATGAAAATCCTCTCAAGTTCCAAAACTGTTTGACTTCCTTTTTAGGTGTGAAACACTTTTTTTATTTGGTTGTTCCGTACAATGGAAGTCAATAGGTTCCAATGTTGTTTGGTTTCCAGCCTTCTTCACAATGTCTTAATTTGTGTTCCACAGGAGAAAGAAAGACACAGGTTTGGAATTACAAGAGGTTTGAGTAAAAGATGTCAGAATTTTAGTTTCTTTTTGAACTATCCCTTTAAGATGAAAGCACATAAAGGGTTTTACTGTGTCTTTATTTGCATTTGGGTCCACTTCTGCATTTTATCAACATATTATATATCAATGTCAAAAATGGCATTGCTTCTAGTTAAAAGGTTTAACTCCACAGCCCTGTTTGATATGTATACAATTTTATTTTACCTGCATGCGCTTTTGCATCTAATTCCTAATAACTCGTAATGAATCGTCACATTTATTGGGGTAAATGTTACTATACTGATGAGTTAACCTGTTTGTGTACCACAGACAGTCTGTCGGCCCCACCTGACATCACCAGCTACATGCCAGATCCCGCCCCCATCTCTGTTCAGCGCCCACAGGTTGCCATGATAACCAGGCCCCCGCCCAAATATGGCAATGCTGAACTGATGGAGACAGGAGATGGTGAGTGTGTGTGCAGAGGCTTTTGTTTTAAATGTGCATGTTTATACCAAAAATAATCAAGTTTGCCATCTATTATGTTTG
Source organism: Enteromius mattozi (assembly GCA_032359235.1). Classification (NCBI taxonomy): domain Eukaryota; kingdom Metazoa; phylum Chordata; class Actinopteri; order Cypriniformes; family Cyprinidae; genus Enteromius; species Enteromius mattozi. The sequence continues at coordinate 16,076,218 of JAUMHE010000043.1, read as the reverse complement.
GAAGCTATTCAGTATACATTATTTTAAAATGACAAAACAAATACTATTTAATTAAAATTAGTTTTCCTGTTTTTACTATTGTGGGAATTTGTATTTGTAGTGTAATTGCATTTATGTGTGTAGGTGTGCCTGTCAGTAGCCGTGTGTCGGCGAAGATCCAGCAGCTAGTTAACACCCTGAAGCGACCCAAGAGAAGACCCTTGAGAGAATTCTTTGTGGAGGATTTTGAAGAACTTCTGGAAGGTTTGCTGGAAATACTTCTGGAAATGCTTTTCCCTCTTTTTGCTTCGCCTTGTTTGATTTCAAAGATGAATATACTGTAACTGTAAAAGCCTGCACAAGTTCACAGAAACCCTTCTTATACTTCCACAGTTAATGACAGGTCAAAGTTCTTAAAATTCATTACTCCCATATTAAACGCTCCTCACCCTGCACAGAGCAATTTAATTTGATCTAGCTATTTTTGAGGATATTGAGGTGAAGTGCTTAAAGGGATAGTTCAACCAAAATATAACATCCTGTCATCATTTACTTACACTTGTCTTGTCTTTTTTCACATCTGCGAAATTTGTGACGGAATTTAATAAAAGTTTTGTTTTTAGAATAATTTCATATTCCATGAAATTCACATAATATGAATCCTGATGAAATAGAACATGGGTCGCATCAACATGCAAAATGTATCGCTAACCTTGTCTTGCCATGTGCAGTGCAACAGCCTGATCCTTCTCTGCCACGCCCAGAGGGGGTGGAGTCAATCCCCATACAAGGAGAAGAGCTCAACGGACTGAAGAACAGCCCCGCCTCCCTGGAAGCAGCCCTTCTGCGCTGGGGAGCCATTGCACCCAAAGCTCCCTGTCTGACCACAACACACAGCAATGCCAAACAGCCATACACTCTTACATATGGTACACAGGCATATATTCATGGCAATTCTTTGTCTTTGTTTAGAGTGCATATTTACATCTCTTTGCTTCTGTGCTTGTAGGCAAGCTCTGGTCCAAAAGTTTGAAGTTGGCCTATAACCTTCTCCACAAACTAGGATCCAGACAAGAGCCGATCATTCACCCTGGAGACAGGGTAAGAGATAAATTCTAGTGTCTTATTTATTTCTTAACGCAAAAGTTTGGGGACTGCAAAATTTGCTTTTTAAAAAAATTAGTACTCTTATTCAGCAAGGATGCATTAAATTTATCAAAAAGTGACACTATCTATTCATCAAATAATCCCCAAAGGTTTCCACAAAAATATTAAGCAGCACAACTGTTTTAAATATTGATAATGTGACATGTGACGTGAAAAGTAAGTTTGAACATTTCTTTTAAATTGCAATATTTCACAATTTTGCAGTTTTACTGTATTTTTGATCTACTGAATACAGCTTTTGTAAGCTTAAAAGACTTCTTTCAGAATCATTTAAAAGGAAATTACTGACCCAAAACTTTTGAACAGTTGTGCATAACTCTATTGTAAAGAGTTATATATACAAATATATACACACTATACAGACATGTATTCAAAAACTGATGAAGAATGAAGACTCAGTGTGTGTGTGTTTTATTGTAGGTAGCATTGGTTTACCCCAATAATGACCCAGCAGCATTTATGGTGGCGTTTTATGGCTGTCTTTTGGCTGAAGTTGTTCCTGTCCCGATCGAAGTACCACTTACAAAGAAGGTAATTTCTACTGCAAACAAATCCAGCAATTGCACATAAGCTTAGGCAGGACTGCACATATTCAGAATAAACTCTTACAGTTTTACAATTAATTTTACAAGAATAAATGCCCTTCTTCTCTCCCCCCTTTAAAGGATGCTGGGAGTCAACAAATTGGTTTCCTGTTGGGTAGCTGTGGAGTTGCTGTGGCATTAACAAGTGATGCATGCCATAAAGGTCTTCCCAAGAGTGCTAGTGGTGATGTCATGCAGTTTAAAGGTCATAGACTTCACAATGTTTGTTAAAACCACCTGCACATGAGTCTTTATCAAGAAACATTGTTGTGTGTTAAACGTGTGGTTTTATCCATTTTGTATATGTTTGTGTTGTGTGTGTGTGCGTGTGCGCGATTGTGTTTGTGTATTCAGGCTGGCCAAAGTTGCTCTGGGTGCTGACTGATTCCAAACATTTATCAAAACCCCCACGAGAATGGTTTCCTCTCATTAAAGATGCTAACAATGACACAGCCTACATAGAGGTAACAGACCATTTGATTGTGTGTGAAAGATATCATTATTTATTTAATGATGAAAAAAAATGGAGTATTTCATTATTTATTTAATGATAATATCATTAATGATAATATTTTTTTAATAGTCCACTACAGCTCAGAGTTTTTTTTTTTTTTTAATAAGTAAATACTTTTATTTAGCAAGGACACATTAAATCGATCAAAAGTGGCAGTAAACATATATATAGCTACCAAAAATTCAGTTTTGCCATCTCAGGGAAAAAAATGCATAATTTGCAGTCAGTTATTTTAAATAGTGTATATATTTTAAAATATCAGTGTTTTTACTGTATTTTTGTTCACATAAATGAACACATAATCAAACAGTAGTGTATATATAACAATATATTTTTAAATATAATGTACTTAAAATTGTATATAAATAGCAGATTTTAAGGCTGCTTAATATGCAAGGGAGCTTGTATTGTAGTTCTTTGGCAATACGTTGATTTTATTGCATTAATAATGAGAGTGGCTGTGTTTTGTGGTTGACTGACAGTATAAGACCTGTAAAGATGGGAGTGTATTGGGAATAACTGTAACAAGAATGGCGATGCTCACACACTGCCAAACACTTACACATACCTGCGGATACAGCGAAGGTGAGATATCAAAATATTGGAGAAAAAAAAAAAAAGTAGTGTCACAACTTTATTTCTAAGTGGTTTGTGTTTGTTTGTGTTTCAGCTGAAACTATGGTGAATGTGTTAGATTTTAAGAAAGGCATTGGCCTTTGGCACAGTGTTCAAATGGTAATATTTACTGTATGTTTTAATTTATCAGATTTTTCTTTAGCATGTCTTTTCTGAACACTTCTTTTTGTCTCTCTGTAGAGTGTGTTGAATATGTTACACGTGGTCAGTGTTCCATATGCACTTATGAAGGTGAATCCTCTGTCCTGGATCCAGAAAGTCTGCCAGTACAAAGGTACACGCATACAAACACACGCTTTTTGAATGGTGTACCCATCACTTCCATGTTCAAAGATCACTTTAAATAGAAGTCTGCTGTATAAAACACGAACACACATTGTGTTACACATTCTGTACACGTCTCTTTCCATGTGTGTGTGCAGCTAAGCTGGCGTGTGTGAAGAGTAGGGATCTACACTGGGCTCTAATGGCCTACAAAGAGCAGAGTGACACCAACATGAGCTCACTGCGAATGCTGCTGATCGCTGATGGATCAAACCCCTGTGAGTGTGTTCATGATGAATTAAACCCCCTTGAGTGTGTGTTAATGATGAATCAAAGCCTGTGAGTGTGATATTTTGTGAATCAATTCTCTGTCTTTCATTCCCAGGGTCGATATCCTCCTGCGACGCATTCCTGAACGTGTTTCAGAGCGTGGGCTTGAGGTCAGAGGTCATATGCCCCTGTGCTGGCTCCCCCGAGGCACTGACTGTAGCTGTGAGGAGGTATAAATACACTCACACTCTTTGCCCAGGAGGCACACATGTGTACACATCATTCTTTTGCTCAAGAATCTGTTTTCAGTTTAAACTCATTAAAATGGGAGGTTCTGTCTTTTGTGGTCACACATTACAAACAACATAACCAGGCCTACGCACATTCATGCACAAAGACACACAAAACTATTAAGAAATACATCTGACTCAGATTTTAACATCACATAGTGAAAACTGCTCGGTTCTTAATAAATCATTAAAATATGTTTAATTGTGTTTGTGTGTGGTCTAAGTTTAAATAGTGTTATCAGACGGATATTGCACTATATCGCCATAAAGTCTGGTTCACATGGCCAAGAATTGTTCAAATAGACAAAAAAAAAAAGACACCTGAATGATGTGGAAAGTTACCAACCACTTTTTACTTTTACATGTGCGATTTGTTGGCTGGTAAATCAGATACTACCCAAAGTGCAAACTGGAATATATAAAGTGTGACTGTAGATCATATTAAATTTCTCAAACAAAACTATAGAATATTTCTTACAAGACAAAAATGTGCAAACTAGCTGATATGTTTTTTTTCCCCTCAGAAGCATTCATTATAGTAAAAATTCGTAAATGTGGTTTGTAAAGGCAGGAATCACAGAAATTGTGTAAAGCCAACCAATCAAAATAGAAAGTGACGTTTGTAACAAATGTTTACTGTATCACAACAATTTTATTCTTTTGAACTTTCTATCCATTGATGAATCTTAAAAAAACATTTATTACAGTTTTCACAAAACAGCTCAACCATTCAAACATTAATAGTAATAAGAAGAAATGTTTCTTGAGTGCCAAAAATGTGCATTTAAGAGTGATTTCTGAAGGATAATGTGACACTGAAGACTGAAATAATGTCTGCTAAAAAAATTCAGCTTTGCATCACAAGATTAATTGACATTTTAAAATGCATTCAAGCAGAAAACAGTTCTTTTAAATTGTTATAATATTTCACAAATTATTTTCTGTATTTTAATCAAACAAACGAAGCCTTGGTGGTTCGCAAGACTTATATTTCAAAATATTAAAACTTACAGACCCCAAACTATTTAACAAATCTCAATAAAATACCACAAGTCTCCTCATGTTTATGCTTTTATGTTTTGTGTTCTTTTGGTGACACGTTCAATTGAATTTTTGTGGGTGCAGACGCAGGGATTTGGTGGTAGAAACTACATAATTATATAACTTTTTATTATATCAAAACTTTGACTGTGGGAATGCCAAGTAATATTCGCACCAGCCAATCAAACCTCTTTTGTCAGAGCTTTTGCAGCTCCAGGAACCCAAACCGCACAATTTCAAATTGTTTATGAAATCTGGAATATATTGTGTCTATGGTAACATAATATTCTGCCAACACATATGGACATATTTACACTTTCATTTATTTGAATGCATGTGTTTTTTGTCAGGCCTCAGGAGGGCAGCTCTAAGCCAGCTGGCCGAGGGGTCCTAAGTATGACGAATCTGACTCACGGGGTCATCAGAGTGGACACAGGAGAGAAGCTGTCCGTCCTAACCATACAGGATGTGGGCACAGCCATGCCAGGAGGTACATCAATTATGAGAACATGAACGAATGAACATCCCGAAAGCATTTTGATTTGGGTCCAACATCTACCTCGTAAACCAGCCTAGAGCAGTTTAGCGCTGTTTTCCTCATGTGACCACAGACCTCATCAAACGACTTTATGGTTCTCGTAAAACTGACTTTTCTCCTTCTCTCTCAGCAATGGTGTGTGTTGTTAAACTGGAGGGTGTTCCTCAACTGTGTAAAACTGATGAGATTGGAGAGATCTGCGTGTCGTCTGTTGCCACGGGAACATCATATTATGGGCTTACAGGAATGAGCAAGAACACATTTGAGGTGCGAAATTGAATTATATAGAGTATATACACCTAATTTCTTTATGCTAAGATTCACTGCTGTATAAAAGTTTTTCGTTTTTTTTAATTAATGCTTTTATTCAACAATGACTTAAAATGATCAAAAGTGACAGTAAAGACTTTTACAATGTTACAAAAGAATTCTGCATTTCTTTTAAAGTTTATATTCCTCCTGAAAGAAGAAGAATCCTGAAAAAAATGTTTCATGGTTTTCACATAAACATTACTGTTTTCAACATTCATAATAATAAGAAATGTTTCTTGAGCACTGATTTCCTTGAGCAATTTTAAAATATGTTCAATGTTCTTAAATATATTTTTAAAATCTATTAAAATAGGACACTTTTTAAATATTTCCCAATATTACTGTTTAACTGTATTTATACATATTCTAAATACGAAAATATATGTATTTATTTTTACAAATAAATTTTGTTTTTACAATAAACAGTTTTGGTGAGCAAGCAAGGGACTTTAAAAAAAAACAAAAAAACATTAGAAAATCTCACCTACCCCGAATATTTTAAACAGCAGTGTAAAGAATACTTTAATGCATTTGTAGATGCTTTACCTGGTTTCTACTTTTATCCATCAATTCAATTATAGTCAATTATAGTAATTAGCTAGTTCAAGCTGCCAACAGTTTTATGATTAAATGTTGGTGCATTTTAAATAGAAAGTATGTATCCTAATATATA